>JAQHUG010000136.1:3631533-3653374 GCA_028555095.1 Dicrostonyx torquatus
TAAAGATTTATTTATTTATATGTATACAGCATTCTGCCTCCATGTATGCCCACACGCCAGAAGAGGACATCAGATCTCATTACAGATGGTTGTGAGCCATCATGTGGTTGCTGGGAATTGAACTCAGGACCTCTGGAAGAGTAGCCAGTGCTCTCAATCACTGAGCAATCTCTCCAGCCCCATCTTTCTTTCTTATTAAACAAGTCTCACTATGTAGTCCTTGTTGTCCTGGAACTCACTATGTAGATCAAGCTGGTCTCCCAACTCACGGAGATCCACCTACCTCAGCCTTCCAAGGGCAGAGAGAGACTAAAGGGGTACCACCACCATGCCCCAGCTGATTTTGAAATTCTTGCCATAACTAATTTCTTCAGATTTTGAAGTAAAGTTAATATCCAGTCTGCCCAGCAGAGGGCAACCGGCCCACAGCACAGTGCTGGCAGACTGTGGAAGGCAGTGGTTACTAAGTGCAAATGTGGGTCCCTTGTCCCCAGACAAGAAAAGAAACTTGTTCCTTTGTTGTGCGGCCTCTCTCCACCTGGCATTGCTAGCTAACATCACATGTCTTCTGGCACAGGGATACCGGAAGGCTGCCTGCATGTCAAACTTTTAACATAATGGGGGGAGGGGAATGGGTGTGGGGGTGAGGGCAAGGGAGGGAGAGTTCCGGCCATGACTAGTACACAAAAGGACTAGTACACAGGCCCTCACCCCAGCTAACCCCTTGGGTACAGAACAGCATCAGGTGACCCAGACTCAACCCTGGAGGTGGCCTGACAGCATGAGGCTCCAAGCCCTGTGCTCATCCCCCATCCCCCCATGGGATTTCACTCACAGGGACTAAACACAGCCATTAAGTCATGAGGAGTTCCGAGATGCTGGCCTTACAGCACACATGGGCCCCAGTGACAGAACAGAGCACAGCCAACCTGGGGAGCACCGGTAACTCTCTAAGCCTGACCCAGACCAGCCTCTTGGCTCAGAGCTCCTAAATCTGCAGTGTGCCAAGCCCTACAATGCTTCCTGGAGCCCTCAAAAAAGTGCAGTGGTGTTACCCACAGGCAAAGGCTGAGGATATCTCAAACAGACTAGCTCATGACCTCTACAAGGTACCTCTAGGTTCTTATGTCCATCAAAGAAAGAATTCAGAGGAGACAGGGAATTTCTTAGGCAGAGGAGTGTGGTCCTCTCAAGAAAGACTCACACTGTGGGACTGTTGCCCGGCTATGTCCACACACAAACCTTACTGCAAGGTAGGATTATTCCTGAGCCAAGAAGGCTCCTCATAGGGCAGGCAGTGAGGCACTGTTGAGTGACAGCACTGTCTAGTCAGTACTGCTTAATTATGCCGGCCCCTTGCTTCTCGCCCCATCCAAAGACAGGCTTGGGGGAGGAGTTGGCCACTGGACACTTTTATGTATTGCTCTTCCTGACATGGGTGCACTGAATGAATGTTTTCTTTGCCATTGCTTGTCCCTTTAATTGGCATATTGAGGTGCGTTGCTGAGCCTAGCTTGTTATGGTTAGTGTAGCTGGTATAGAAAAGGTATTCTTGGGAGCTGGAGAGATGGCTCAGTGGTTAAGAGCACTGGCTGCTCTTCTAGAGGTCCTGAGTTCAATTCCCAGCAACCACATGGTAGGTCACAGCCATCTAGAATGAGATCTGGTGCCCTCTTCTGGCTTGCAGGCACACATGGAAGGAATGTTGTATACATAATAAAAATAAACCTTTAAAAAGAAAAAAAGAAAGAAAAAGAAAAGGTATTCTTTTTACTTAGACACAGCCCTGCTCTAAATGAACAATGGCAGGTCATGTTAGTGCCTGCCAGCCTGCCTCATTCATGGAGGCAGTTCCAGCATCCCCTGCCTCCAGGTGCCTGTCCATCATCACCTATGCAAGGACACGCGCACCCATCCATCACAGTCCCCACTCTAGCTTGTCTTGCCTTTCTTGCCTCTTTCTCCTGCCTGTTTTTTCTGTCCATCTGTCTGTCTGTCTCTATCATTTCCCCACTCCCTTTCCCTCTGTTGCGTGTGGCATGTTCTCTTAGGGACATACCTTGGCAGAGTCCTCTGTAGGTACCCCCTCACTGCTTTTTATCCTGTCAGGCCGTTCCTGTGGGTCTCTTCATCCCCGAGACATTCTTTCATGGTGACAGCTTGAAAACAATGGTGCTTGGTTTCTTGCAGACTTCCAATGAGTGCTTTTGGAAAACGCTCACCGAAGGCACATTTGACTCTAGGAAGAGTCGTAAGCTAATAGATTGACTGATGCCTGACAATGCAGTTACAAAACACTGGTTTTCATGAATGACAGGGTGTTGGGCTTTTTCATCCGTGGCCCTAAGAGGCTGCTGTTGAGTTAAGAGAAGAAGCCATTCAATGGACAACTACAGTACAGTTTCCAGAGCTCTGTGCGGGGGTAGCAAAAGGATGCCTCAGGGCTAGAGAGATGGCATCTTTGAAAACTGGGAAGTAGTCATGGCTTCACAGCTGGTGAAACTTGTCTTTTGCTGCTGTTTGCTTGGTTTTGATTGGTTGTTGTTGTTTCTTTTGTTTAGAGTCAAAACTAGCATCGTGCCAAATGGTGGTGCACGCCTATAATCCCAGAGCTCCGAAGCAGAGGCAGGCAGATCTCTGTGAGTTCGAAGCTAGCCTGGTCTACAGAGTGAGTTCTACAACAGCCAGGGCTGTTACACAGAGAAATCCTATCTCGAAAAACAAAGATCAAAAAATAAACAAGCAAAAATCAAAACAACAAAACTAATATCGAACCAGAGATATTTAGAGAATTTTAAAACATCATTTTTTAAAAAGCCATGGAGCCAGCAAGAGTGACAGCACAGAGCACAGGAGGCAGAGGCCACCTAGGTCTACATTGCAAGTTCCAGACTGATCACAGCTACACAGTAAGACCCTGTCTCAAAAACAAAAGCAAAAATCAAGCAAGCAAGCAAACCAAGTCATGGCAACTTCACATACTATTTTCAGATTTCCCCAGCCCCTAATCTGTGATATTTCTGCACTACCAGTAAAGAGTAAATTCTGGCAGATTTGAAAATGGTAAACACGGCACTGGCAGGCCTTGCCTTCCCCCTTCCCCCTCTCTTGTAAATCATAGATTACATCCCTAAAATTAGCCACAGTAGTCTATTCCCGAATTGCACACTTTCTTATGCCGGACTCATTCCTGAAGTCCGGAATGAAAAGCCCCCTTTGGCTGCCCTAATATGCGCAGTGCAAACATGCCATCGCATCCCAGCCCTCCAACATCCCAGCCTTTCTGTATCCCAGCCCTCCAGAATCCCAGCCCTCCAACATCCCAGTCCTCCAGCATCCCAGCCCTCCAACATCCCAGCCCTCCAGCATCCCAGCTCTCCAACATCCCAGTCCTTCAACATCCCAGCCCTCCAACATCCCAGCCTTCCTGTATCCCAGCCCTCCAGCATACCAGCCCTCCAAAATCCCAGCCCTCCAGCATGCCAGCCTTCCTGTATCCCAGCCCTCCAGCATCCCAGCCCTCCCATCTTCCTCTTTAAAATCACACATGCAAGATCACTTGCTGCTGTTTTCTGCCTAAGTCAGAGATCAGCCACTCTTCTTCCCTGCTTGATAAAGTCTCTCTCTCTCTCTCTCTCTCTCTCTCTCTCTCTCTCTCTCTCTCTCTCTCTCTCTCTCTGTTTGTGTGTTTTTGTGTGTGTGTGTGTGTGTGTGTGTGTGTGTGTGTGTGTGTGAAAATAGGTGTTTGGGTGTGGCTTGTGCCTAATCCGGGGTCCAGGAGGGAGCACCCCTCCTTGTCCCTCCTGCTGTGTGCCGAACCCTTCTAAGAGTGACTGAACCACTTTTTTTTTTCTGTACTGGAACTAGCTCTTGTAGACCACACTGAACTCAAACTCACAGAGATCCGCCTGCCTCTGCCTCCTGAGTGCTGGGATTAAAGGCGTGCGCCACCACCACCCGACTCTGGGCCGCTTCTTAAAGTCACACAATTTGTGGTGGCAGAACCAAACTGAGAGACCACTCCTGTGTTTGTCTTTGGGCTTCATTGAGATCACTGTGCTACACAGTCTGAGCTCATCACTGTGCTACACAGCCTGGGCTCATCATTTTATTCCATGGTCAGCAGCCAACAGGTGGCACCTTCTGCCCAGCACTTTGTAATTGATTCTGCTTGTTTGCAGAGCTCAGTTTCCATGGAGGATCAGCATAACAGTGATTTTTGTTTTCCTTCTCTTTTTCTTAATCAGTCCAAACATACTCTTGGTCCCCAGCAGTTGCAAGTGGAATGTGAAAACGGACAGCAGTGAGCACGGACTGTGGAACACCACAATAGACAGGCGTGTGAGTCCACGCCTGCGTCTTCTTGTTACCTTTATCTCTGGGTTCACTGTCTAGCCCTGAGCAGGGCGCTAGTCCGGCCCATTGACTGCCGCTAATTAGCCACATCTGCATTTCGCAGAGGACTTCCTCAGTGGTGAGCAGGAATGTTCAGTGGGAGACCACACTCTGCATTCCTTCCATGTGTGTCCTAATTAAACTGCAAATGGTGATTGCTTCTTCCTCTCCACGTGAAAAGCTTAGATTTTTATCACCAAGTCCCTAGGCTCCTGTTTTATCAAAACCATTTTTTCAAACCCTGACCCTAAGTAGCCAAGCAAGACTGGACGACAGAGATAACTTTTAGATAATTATCTCATTTCCTAATTGACAATAACGTCACCTTGTGATGACCTGATGTGTATTACCAAAGTGACAAGGATTATACACTGCAGTGGGGCTAAACAGCATGAAATGGCTCCTTCCCTTGCACGACAGCCACTAGTTTGTCATTTCTTAGTCTTTAAAATGAAAGAAAAAAAAAACCTCTACCTGACCTGTATATGCTTAAAGAGAAATTACAGTAATTGAGTTAACACTTTGAGGTAGGGTATAACAATTTGGCTATCCAAGGTAGCACAGTAATAACATCACTGGTAACAAAATAATAATAATAATAACAATAATAGTAATTTTATTTCTGTGCTTGTGTGGAGATGGGGGACAGCACAAGATCTCTTGGAGAGAGATCTCCAGGAGCGGCAGTGGCAGACAGCTGTAAGTCATCTGATGGGGTGCTGGAACTCAAATCCAGGTCCTCTGGAAGAACAGCAAGAGCAGCAAGAGCTTTTAACCACAGAGCCACCTCTCTAACAGTGATAACAATGTCACTGTTTACTGCCTAGCTGTCTCCTAAAACACTGGTAAGGATGAGACCGATAGAACACAGACTTTAAAACCAGAAAGGACCCTGAGGGTGCCCAGTACAAACCTATTTTGTAGAGGAGTAAACAGCGTGCACACAGCAACCGGAGCTTCAGATAACAATTTTCAAGATTCTGCCACTAAACCCAGGTGGTGGCAACAGTCCTGAAACCCCGGGGCTCTGGAGACTGAGGCAGAAGGATTATAAATTTGAAGCCTGGGCCACACAGTGAGACCGACGTCAACCAAACAAGGAACTCTTGGACCGAATTAGATTCCGTAATGAATTTTATGTCTTTCCAGGAAAATTCTTTGTTCTTTTTGCCAAAACCAAAGTAAGCATCTGTGGATATGCCAAAATAGCTACCTGGCATGCATGGAAGCTGAGCTATGATCTGCTGGGAGCTTCCAGGAAGACCGTCGCTTTCCGGGCTAAAGGACACACAGTATTCACAGACAGGTCCTCCTTTGTCAAGCCTAACACCTGAAGGGCATCAGACAGCATCAGCTATGCTGCGACAATTCTATCAGCTGACCAGGAAACTGTCCTTCACAGGCTCACGTGCTGAAATGCTCAAATACCAGCTATGTGCTGGTTTGGAGGTTCTGAATTTTTTTAACTTTTTTTTTAAGTATTTCATGCATGAGTATTGTATTTACATGATTTTGACCTCCCTCTAACTTCTCCCTTGTCTCTTCTCCCCCACTGCCTAGCAAACTCATGACCTCTTCTTTAATTATTACTGTCACACACAGTGATACATACATGTATATATACACACACACACGCACACACACACACTCAGTCCATCTAGTGTTGCTCACATGTCCATGTGTTGAGGGCTGACCACTTGGGGCTGGATGATAACCAATGGGGGTTCATCCCTGGAGAAGACTGATTCTCCCTCTCCCAGTAGCCATTAATTGCCCACAGCTCTTCATCCAGAGGCAGGGCTTGTGGAGCCCTCCCTCCCCCATCCATGCAGGCTCTTTAAGTTACCATTGGTCATAGAGTCTGAGAAACACAGGCTGTGAGGGAGATGTCAGCAGGACCACAGACCTGACACCCTCTGGGTGGCCACCTCCTCCACCCCCATGCTTTGAGTTACAGACTGATATCTTCTGCTTCCCGGGGTCCCTGGTCAGTGCACTGGAGGTGGTAGTCAAAGGCGCCCATGCTTGCTGGGCACAGTTCCTCCCATCTAATGAGATTCCAGGTCCCTTGGAGTGTGGATCTGACCTCCTCCCCAGATCACACATCAGCGGCTTGCACTCCGCCCCGGCCCTGCCCCACTATCATGCCCACCATCCTTGCTTCTTTCTGTGGTCATATTATGTACCCTAATGTCCATATCCTGAGCTCTGAGCACTCCAGAATATGACTGCCTGCCTTTGGAGATAGGCCTTGGAAGGATGATGAAGGTTAATGAGGCCATAACAGTGGGTGGGCCCTAACCCACGCTGACTGACAGGAAGAGAAGATAGAGACACAGACATACACACGGGGAAAAAATAGAACTCTACTAATCAAGGAGAGAAAACCAAAGAGAAACCCCTTACCCACAGCCTTAAAGTAAGAGAAACTATGACGCAGTAAGGTAGTCACGGCAGCATAAGCAGCTTTATTTATTTATTTATCCCATTTACACCACTTTCTTCATTCAACTACCTTATACGATTGCAATGGTCACCCAGGGGGAGGGAGAGAGAGAGAGAAGAAAGAATATGTCTGTCTGTCTGTACTGGTCTCAGACATGTCTGCCATGTACAGGCGGCCAATGAAACCTACAGTCCACTACAAACAAGAGCCATGAGTCCCCTAGTTGCATGACCACAGGTAGTGAATTCCACCAACAACCATGAACCCTGGAAGAGCTCTGAGAGCCACCCTGGCTGGTGGCCACATTACAGCCTGTGGAACAGGTCCTGCTAAGTCATGGTCATTGGCTGCATAGCAAGAAGGCTAAAGCATTCCTGCTGGTGGATTTTCTATATTCTAGTGTCAGAGACAGAATTGAGACAAGACCAGTCATACACCTCTAAGCCAGGCATGCGCATTGAAATCCAGGGGTCACACTGGACCAGAGAAAAGAAAAGAGAAGTTAGAATATGTGGAACTCTCCGCCACCCTCAAACTATTTTTCACCCAAGGTTTGATGTGAGTAAAACCACGGCATAATTTGAGAAACACTAGCAAGCTAACCAAAAATGGGCTTCACTCTCTGTCCTGGCTGTCAGTTTGCCACAGCTACAGTCAACTGGAAAGAGGGAACCTCAGCTGAGGAGCTGCCCAAATCAGACTGACCTGTGGCTATGTCTAGGAAGCCTTGACGGTTGACTGAAGTCAGAGGGCCCAGCCCACTGCGGGTTGTACCATCCCTAGGCAGGTGAATAAATGATGCTTTAGAAAGATAGCCGAGCCTGAGCCTGAGCCTGGGCAGAGAATGCAGCAAGCAACAGTCCTCCATGGTTTATCTGAGCTCCTGCCTGGAGTTTCTGCCATGACTTCACTTACTGAGGGACCGTGACCTGGAAGTGTCAGCCAAATAAACCCTTTCCTTCCCAAGTTGTTTTTGGTCAATATTTTATCATAGCAACAGAAAAGCAGACCAGCACACCTTGCTCTCTGGAGATCTCAGACGTGCATCTGCAGGAGACGTCTCTATGCAATGTCTGAGGTATCTAGGGTCATTCTTTTTTTTTTTTTTTTCCGAGACAGGGTTTCTCTGTGGCTTTGGAGCCTGTCCTGGAACTTGCTCTTGTAGACCAGGCTGGTCTCGAACTCACAGAGATCCGTCTGCCTCTGCCTCCCGAGTGCTGGGATTAAAGGCGTGCACCACCACCGCCCGGCCGGGGTCATTCTTCTAAAATGCTTATGTCTGGGCCCCATCCGCAACCCTGCATTCAAGTCTGTAATCTTATCAAGGTCCTTCATATCCGGGAACTAGTCATAAAAAGACATCACCTTAACTGCATTCCATGCAGTGAGCTATCAGACACAGAAACACAAATACCACATGCTCTCACATACATGTGGAAGCCAGAAACTCCAACTCACCAAACAGAGAGCATTTCCCAGGGATGGACATCAGGGAAGGGCGGGGACAGAGAGGGGGCAGTTGACAGGTGTAGGCATCGGGGAAGGGCAGGGATGGAGAGGGGGTGGTTGACAGATATGGATAAAGTTGCACAGAAGAACTTTGAACATTCAGTAGCACAGCAGACAATATAGTTGGCATTGGTAATTGAAAACTTTGAAACAGAAAACAGGATTTGTTTCTATGTTCCCATGCTGTGTTGCTGCTGTGAGGACCGACTTTCAGCAGCTCAGGCACGGAAGGGGAGCCAGGGAGTCAGCAGTGGACTAGTCACTCAATTGACTTTCCTATCTGAGGGAGTAAAATCTAATTCTCTGGGGCTGATGAAAAAGGGAAACAAACACATGCATACACACATACAAACACAAACATAAGCACACACACATGCGTGAGCACACCTTTAGGGTCTATCATCTCTCTCTCTCTTTCTTACCTCTATCCAGATGTATCCCTTTCGTCTCTCTTGATGTCTTCCTTCTAACAAACTTTTATTTTTTTCTTTACAGCTTATACACCCCAGAAAAACCTTTCAAGCAGTATAAAAATTACAGTGTGGTTACATTCTATTTTAAATGAATGATTACAATGAATACAAATAAAAAAATAATGTTTTCCATATCCTTTACATAATCAAACATTTTACATATTACAGGTGAAAAACAAATTATCTCCAAGAACCCACATACATTTATGTCCAAGCAACTTTGTTATAGATTAACAGGGTGTAAGCACACAAGGTACATTTCTCAGCCAGTCCTTTTACTGGAAGACAGCATTTTGCAGTTACAAGGAAAGAATCAGTCACTTTATTGTTTATCTTAAAAGGCAATCTTATAAAAAAGAAAACTAAAAAGAATCACAAATCTGTAATTTTATATATGAAAAACAACTAGTCACCTCTATTTTAATCTGCAGGGTGCACACCCATTCATCAACAGTTTTTTTATAGCTGAAAGCTGAGAGCAGAAATGGGTACAACGAATTAATCCTCACCCTTGATCACCAACCCATCCTAGTAAGAAAGCTATGTCAGCCAGAAATAGCCAGGCTGGCATTGTTCCTGTTCCCTGACCTCAATGAGTCCCTCACCCAACTATTAAAAGTGTGCCTTTCTAAACTTGTTCCCCTAAGATTTTCTACCTCAAAGCCATTAACAAAAACATCTCAGCCTAACCTTCCTAACAATCTACATGTCTAAATTCCTTCTAAGGTGGTGGTTGAATCATTAATCATTGCTTTAGCAGCAATGCTTGGAAGAGTCCATCACTGTTATTGTAGGTGCCATAACACTGCCCCATGAGGGGCTAGAAACCCCCTGAGACTTTTCATACAACCCATAGATTATGAGGGTTGTGCTGACCAGGAAGGCAACAATCAGAGCTATGTTCAACACCAGCGTGAGGTCCTCAGGACACGGCTTACTCAGGCACGGCTTTGTCAACTGCCCAGCCATGTTCCATGACTTCCAATGTGGCCTGTTGGTCCCATGGCCCCCCCACACTGTGTGACTCTTCCTGGGAATATGGTCACCCTGAAGAGAACACTGATGTAGAGGATCCCACCAGAGTCTAACTTGCTGAACCTCTTGGTTCATTGGGATCACTTAAAAGAGCATAAATAAGGGTTCCTACAGGAGTGTCAAAGGTACCCCCATACCAGAAATCCCATCCCACCCCGTGTGACTGCTCACAAATGCCACATCCCAGGAGCTCCGGGAAGGAACTGCAGGCTTGGTGTCTCCTTGCATCAGCTTTTGCTACTATTTACACAACCTTGGGTAGGGGCCTTGGGAATCTTGTAAGTTTCAAGAACTTCCCAAGCCTTGTAAATTTTGTTGACCTCCTAAATCTGGAGTTGCCTCTCTCCTTACTGAATGTTTGGATTAGGAGGCTGTTGGTACACAACATCCGAATACAAAGACATGATGTTAAAAGGAGAGGGTATGCCATTACCGTCATATGGTCATTCCGCACTATAGGTATCTATTAAATGTCCCATAATAGGTACAATTATGTACCAATTACTAACATCACTTTAATCTCATTCTAGATATAATTGGAATTATGTAATCAAGTGCTCAATTTTTTTTTTACTTATTTTAATCTCTGCAGAAGAAAGAGACCTACTGCCCCTTCAAAGCCAGCTCTGGTCCCCGTTCCTATCCTGCAGCCATCTCCATCTCCATGCTCCCTGTAGGAAGCTATTGCCAGCTCTTAGGCTGATATACAATCTGTTCACTTTGTCCCAGTGCAGGCACCATGGTCATGCTGCCCTCACCCTGGAGCTGCACTCAGCTAATGCCTACTGGTACCAGGCTCCAGGCACAGGTCAATCCCTTCAGCTCCATGTCTTGGTTAGGGTTTCTATTGCTCTGGTAAAATGCCATGACCAAAAACAACAACTTGGGGGAGGAAAGGGTTTATTTCAGTTCACAGTTCATCATAAGAGAAAGTCAGGGCAGGAAGTCAAGGCAGGAGTCTAGAAGTCACAGAGGAATGCTGCTTACTGGCTTGCTCTCCTTGGCTTGCTTTTTAATATAACCCTGGACCACATACCTGGGGATGACATCACCCAAGGTGAGCTTGGCCCTCTCACATCAATCACAAACCAAGAAAACATAGCCGCAAGTTTTCCTACTGGCCAATCCCATGGGAGTATTTTCTCGATAGAAGTTTCTTCGTTCCAGATGACCCCAGCCTGTGTTAACAAAAAGAAAGAAGAAAGAAAAGAAGAGAAAACCCAGCACATCATAAGCACAAACTCTATGGCAGAGGCTGCAGATGTCCTGACTCTGGCGATCTAAAAGGGGAGGTGACCTGGAGAAAGGGGGAGGTGATCTGGAGAAGCTCTCTGAGTCTCAACTGACCTCTGACAGCTCTGGCTCTCCCCTGACCAGATAGGGGTGTGAAAGGCTGCCAAGAATGCAGAATTGTTGATTCTTCACTCCACCTGCTGTCCCTTTATCACACCTTGGCTTTCCTCCCCGATCTGCCCCCGCTGTGACCAGTGACAGTCAGTGTCCCCTTTGTCCCCTCCACCACTACCCCAACACCTACTCATACTCATACCTCGGTGCACATAAGTTCCTGGTTGCTGTACCAGTGCAGCCTGGATACAGAGACTGGCAGGGGATGCCGGAATTGAGACACAGGAGGCTTCTTTTCAGGTGGAAGAACAGCACCTTTATTTTGTCCCAAGCTAAAGCCTTTTATACCTTTACCGCTTCTGTGGAAAACCACTGGCCAGAAAGAACACAAACATCCTTGTCAGTTACCGACCATAAGGAAGTTCTGCTGCGGTCTGGGGCAGTGAGGGCAGCTAGATCCCAACACCTGGTGACAATTGTTCCAGACATACCCGACTAGTTCACACTGAGCCATCTCTCCAGCTCACTAATATACATTTTGATGGATCTCTGGCTGCTATACTCATATTTCTTAGCACAGCAAAGTAAATATTTGATAGACAAAAGACAGCACCTTTAAGGGTAAAATACAGAAACCATTAATTCATGCTTTGAATGAGTATATGACCACTCCACAGAGAACACTGTGGTGATATTTTGTTTGTACTCTACAAATAAAGCTTGCCTAAAGATCAGAGGGAGGGGCTAGCCATTAGTTAACCATAGAGTCTGGAGGTCTGTACAGACTGACAGGAAGTGAGATGGCTGGGCGGAGAGAAGAAGTGATAAGGTGGAGAAAGGAGTTCAGTCTCTTTTGGGGCTGAGAGTCATAGAGGTAAGAGCTCTAGTGGCTGCTGCTCTGCTTCTCCAATCTTTCAGCTTTCACCTCTGAATATCTCTCTTTGGGTTTTTGTTATTAACATCAATTATTAACTCAGGCAACAGAACATGTTTTCTGTTGGCGATTTAAGGGAGGGGGCACCTAGCATTTTATTTTTGACAGCAGAGTATTTTCCAGTTAAAATTGCCATTCTACCCATAGATTATATATGACATGGTTAATTCCTTTGATCACAGTCATCAAGTCTGTTTAGGAAAAAAAGTATTGGTCAGGGCTAGAGCTATGGCTTAGTGGTTAAGAGCATTGGTTGATCTGGCAGTGGGCCCAGATTCTGTTCCCAGTACCCACATGGCCTCACACAACCATCTGTAACTCCAGGTCTAAGGGATCTGATGCCCTCTTCTGGCCTCTGCAGGAAATGCATGCATGTGGTGCACAGACATACATTCAGGAAAACCTTCATACATAATTTTTAAAAAAAAAAAAACTTTAAAATTACCAGTCATCTTATCACTTGCATCTTTTGCAGTTCCCATCTCTATTTCACGTACCTTCCTAATAATGGCACAAGGAAGAGGATAACTCACAACCGGAACTGAGTCCTCACTCACCCAGGTTGCACAGCTACGGAAGGTCACACCTACATCCTCACCGCTCTCCTTGCTTGCTGGGCTGCTGTTCTTGTTCATCTATTCTTGGCTTCCCAGAAGCATCCCTGACATAGTCCCATTCAGTCCTACTTCTTTGTAATGCAGGAATAAACAACGATTGTAGGCAAATTGGCATAATTCACTTCCGAAGTAAAATCATTTCCATTCATCTTCAAAAAAAAACCCATAGCATTTTTGAATAAGTAAACCCTTTATGATGCATTGTTTGCTGTGATCTATTTCCTCCCCTCTGAGCCGCCTCAACCCTCCAGCCCCAGGTTCTCTGGAATGCAATGAGTCACTGGAATCCAGACACTGAAACATCTGGCCTCAGCTCTGGCCCTAGATTGCTCTAGAACCACGGAACTTATTCATCCGTGGGGGCTTTGGAAACATCCTCTCCCCAAGGATCTAAAAATATTGCTGTCTGTGCAATCATCGCTATCGGAGCTTATGCCCACTTACTTCTTCCTGACAGACAGCAGCACGATGACATGACCCAGGGCCTAGCCAACCTTTATTTAATGCCTCACATAGTGCCAGGGACACAGTAGTATTCAATACATGTGAAAAATCTATTGGGAGTACATCAAAAAACTCTGGCCCTGCCCATCTAAGCATAAGTCTGGAGGCCAGAGAAGCGGGAACTTGCTGCTGAGTCAACAGCATACCCCCAGCTGGTGCCCTAGTTTCTGCTGGCTGTCCCTGTGGACGTCCAGGCAATGTCTTGGCCAACCTCACAACTGCCTTGTCTCCCTATCCCCCTTCGCCTTACAGCAGGCTCTAAAAGGATGAGAGACCAGGGAGTAGGTAAGCATCCCTGAGGAGGTCACTACCAACATGAAAATGCCTCACATCAGACTCTCAGTGTGTCAGGAGCTGAATATTCCTATAGTGGTATGAATGTTCATGGACACTTACAGAGAAAAAAATCTGTAACTCAAATATTTAAGTCAATATTTAAATATGAATTTCTAGACAGGTAAAATCAATAGTCATAAACTATTATGTGTTCATTGAGTATTCCCAAACACTGCCTGCCCTCATTGTCTTTCTGTTGTCATGGTGTATTGGCTTACAATACTAGATTCTATTTCATCATCGAGAGTCAAAAGCGGGAACTCAAGCAGACAGTTACTTCCACAGTCAAGAACAGAAAGAAAGAAATCCATGCATGCCTGCCCCTGTTTCTTCCTGCAAGCATCTGGCTTTCTCCTGTCCTCTCCCGCAGGCTTACCTGATGTAGGCATTTCTGCAATTTGAGACTCCAGTGACTCTACATTGTATCAAGTGGGAGGTTGAAACTAACCAACACAATGCACTTACAATGTTAATGATTATAAAGTGTTTCATTTCACATCATAATAATTTTTATTGACCTATGTTCATTGTGTACAGTGATAGATTTAATGAACATGTTTTCATCCAAATATATCATGTTCCTCAATATATTCATTTGTCACCACTTCCCTGTTTCATTCCTAATTTTATTTATTGATTGATTGATTGATTGGTTTTTCGAGACAGGGTTTCTCTGTGGCTTTGGAGTCATTCCTAATTTTAGCAGAAAGATTTGACTGTTTCCCCATTCCATTTAACATTGGCTATAAATTTTCTTGTATGTGGTTCTTATTGTATTGGAGTATACTCTTTTATTCCTAGCTTCTTTAGAGTTTTTATGAAGTGATACTGGACTTTGTCAAAAGCCTCTTCTGCATCTATTGATATGGTCATGTGATAGTCTGTGTGGTATATTACAGTTACTAATTTGTGTGTATTCAACCATTCTGACCTCCCAGAAATTAAGCCAACTTGATCATAGTAAATGATCCTTTTGGTGTGTTGTTGAGTTCTGTCTGCCAGCATTTTATTGAGAATTTTTGCATCTTTGTTCATCAGAGATACTGGGTTGTCATTTTCTTTTATCTGGGTTGGTGTTGGAATAATGCAGGCATTGCAAATTGAGTCTGGTAGTGATCTTTTCATTTCTGTTTTATAGAAGAGTTTGAGGAGCACCGGTGTTAATTCCATACTAAAAGTCTGGCGGAGCTCTCTGCCTTAGCTCCATCTTCCTTGAAACTCTCCCACTGTAAAAGTAAAATTGGGGGAGAAGACAGCATGCAGGCTGAAGCAAAAGAAAAGAAGGATGAAGAGCTAAATTACCATGAAGACAGAAGAACAGAAGTGAGGGATGCTGGAGGCCAGAATGCTGGGGGGGGGGGTGCACAGGGTGCTGAAGGCCAGGGTGCTGGAGGACCAGGGTGCTGGGAGCCAGGGTTCTGGAGGCCAGGGTGCTGCAACCGTAGGACTGTGTGCTACTGTTGAAAATGTCTCAGTGGAGCTAGAGTTCCATATCCCCCCTCCAGGACCACCTCCCGCCTTCCTTAAAAACAAAACCACCCCCACTGGCCCTCTGTCCCCCACCTGCAGCATTCTGGACTAGTTCTATCCTCACTTGTGACCAAGTGTAAGTTGTACAAAACAAATTATCCTCTCGATCTCAGGTGAAGAACAGAAAACAAAAAAATGTCTGGTAGAATTCAGCTGTGTCTGTTTGGGCCTGAGTGGATTTTTTTTTTAGTTGGGAGACTATTTATTACCATTTTCATACCATCCTATAATCAATCTGCTTAAGCTGTTAATATCCTCTTTATTTAATTTTGGTAGGTTGCATGTGTTCAGAAATGTACCCATTTCTTTAGAATTTTCTGATTTATGGGAATATAGGTTTTCAAAATATGAGCTTCTGAATTTCATTCGCATATGGTGTAATGTGTCTCTTCAATCAGTAATTTAATCAATTTGGATCTTTTTTTCTCTTTCTTTTGGTCATTTTAGATAAGGACTTCAATTTACCTTTTTAAAGGACCAAGCGTATGCTTCATTGATTCCCTGTATTGCTGTATTCATTTAATCCTTCTCTAGTGTTTATTGTTTCTTTCCATGTTCTGATCCCAGGTTTAACTCAGACTTCTTTTTCTAGAACCCTGAGAAGCATCATCAAGTTACTTATTTAAGTTCGGTATATATGTATGTCTTTGGTTTTTGTTTTTTGAGACAGGGTTTCTCTATGTAGTCCTGGCTGTTCTGGAACTTGTTTTGTAGACCAGGCTGATCTTGAACTCACAGAGACTCACCTGCTTCTGCCTCTGAGTGCTGGGATGAAAGGTGTGTGCCATTACCACCTGGCTGAGTTGAAATTTTTTTTTAAAGTGCCAACCGTCCATGGATAGCAGCCAACCATGGCATTCCATGTTGCAGTAAGGTTAGACACCTCCTCTTTTTTAAATATTTATTTATTTATTATGTATATAATATTCTGTCTGTGTGTATGTCTGCAAGCCAGAAGAGGGCCCCCGACCTCATTACAGATGGTTGTGAACCACCATGTGGTTGCTGGGAATTGAACTCAGGACCTTTGGAAGAGCAGGCAATGCTCTTAACCACTGAGCCATCTCTCCAGCCCTGAGTTGAATTTTTTTAAAAGGTTTATTTATGTATGTATGAGTGCTTTGCCTGCATATACACCTGTACACCAGTAGAGGGAATCAGATTCCACTGTAGATGGTTGTGAGCCACCTTATGGTTGCTAGGAATTGAACTTAGGACCTTTGGAGAAAACAGCCAGTGCTCTTAAGCATCTGAACCATTTATCCAGCCCCTAATTTTTTAAAGTTATTTTTTGTTGTTGTTTGTTTTGCTTTGCTTTTTTTTTTTTTTGAGATAAGGTTTCTCTGTGTAGCTCTGGCCATCCTGGTACTCACTCTGTAGACCAGGCTGGCCTCAAACTCCACAGTTGTGAGCCATCCGACATGAGCATTCTTAAGCACAGGCCTCTCTCTAGCCCCTTGTCTGTTTAATTTTATGTGAGCCTTTGTGATGAATTTTCCTGGCTTGAGTTCTGTCCCCAGTACTACTCAGGAGGAAAGCTAACTGCAATAATATGTAAGGATCTGGCAGCCGTTCTGGTATTAACTTGCAGTAGAAAGCACTTGTCCACTTCTTTTGAATCTCCAGTAAGGTTGAGGCAGTGGCACTAGGGTACTAGTTTGGAAATGGAGTTTATTCTTTTTTGAAGCTAAATGTATTAATAATTAAGAAGCAAAATGGAGAGGGTCTGGGTGGTGTCCTCAAGCTGCTCCTGGTGGGTGAAGGTGAGCAGCAGAGCCCTTCTTGCTATGCACAGCGTCACCACCCCAAGGACAGGCAGGCATCTGTAAAGAATCAATCTGCTTCCTACACCTAAGCCTCAGGGATGACTGCGAAAAAGGGGGCAAAAGATCGTAAGAGCCAGAGGATCAGGGAGCTTCCTGGGAAACTGTGCCTCTTAGGGATGCCAGAACCCCTGAACCCCCACCAGCATGGCTGTCAAACATAGGGTGAACAGGTGTAACAGCACCAGGCACGCCAAACTGGATGGGGGAAGCCCATGAGGCCTCCACCTTACACAAGAAACGACATGCAACTAAGGAATGCTGACAGAAGGAGAAATAATAAATGTCTCAAAACAGATAAACAAAACTATGCAGTGAAATGAATTTAATTTTTTGTTTGTTTTTCAAGACAGGGTTTCTCTGTGTAGCTTTGGAGCCTGTCCTGGAACTTGCTCTGTAGACCAGGCTGACCTCGAAAGCCTCTGCCTCCTGAGTGCTGGGATTAAAGGCCTGTGCCACCACCACCCAGCTCAAAACTATCTTTAAACTCTGCACCATGGTTGTAGATATTAGTAAAAATTTCCAGATTAAATATTCTCTACATCTGTACCTGGACAGGAAAGGTAAAACATTGTGTGTGGGGTACAGGAGAGGTGGCTCAGTGGTTAAGGCACTGACTGCTCTTGCAGAGAACCTGGGACCAGCTCCCACGTGGCAGCTCACGGTCATCTGTAACTCCTGTGTCAGGGGATCTGATGTCCTCTTTGGGCCTCCATAGACACCATACACAGACACACAAATACGTGCAGGCTAAACACTCACACACATAAAAATAAATTAATCTAAAAAAAAGAAAAACTAAACTGTGTGTAACTGACTTTTTCTCGGTCTATTAAAAAAAAATGTCATATTTCTCTTTGACAATTTTTTTCTCCCTGAAGTCTTTTTGGATTCGAGGTGTTTCTGGTCAGTCAGCCCGGGTACGAAGGAGCTAAGTCCATTTTGGAGCCCACTCACTTTTTCCCGATGCGTCTCGATACCATGGCTGTTTAACTCTCTACCTAGCGCTGACCCTGCACCTCTGGCCACCCTCTGTCCCACCCCCTGTACCGCCTTCTGTCCTTTGCACTGTCTAAACCTCCAGAGCCCTGGCATCTCCTCAGTGTCTTTGGGTTTTATGGGGCGTTTTCTGGTTCACCTCCTCATCTGGGTTTGTTTCTTCGCCAACCCCCCCCCTTCCCACTGGCCAGGGAGGCCCTGAGAGGGAGACATTTGCCCATATGCCTGTGACTGGTTTTTCTCTTATCTCCTCCCTTTATGATTCCGTGGTCAGTCTCCAGAAGACTAATTTACACAGCCAGCTCCATGCTGGCTGCTTCCGTCAGGTGCTCCCTCTAAAGCAGATTCAACTCATACTAGAGCATTTAAAAAAAAAAAAAAAGTACCAGCACTGGCATCTCAGAGCTGAGGTACACACCATTACTGTTTGTGACTTTAGGGAAGAATAGCTGCAAGTAGGACCAGACAGAAAGACAAACACAGGATTTTATAAGGTATTATGGGCTGTATTTTTGCAAACTTTAACAAATTAAACAGTCCTGTTGCGTGACAGCAACCACTATGTGCCGCTTGCCTCCTAATGACGTGTGAGCGGGCATGCTTCTCCTCGGAAGACACTGGAGTAACTTAACAAATGCATTGGACTAGGATCCACACAAGAGCATTAGCAGAAATTACTTTAGTAGGATTTCAGAATCATGGTCCTGTGCTGGCCCTAGAAGCTTGAATACTGCTCAAGGCCCAAGCAAAGAAAAACGTAAAGTGTTCCAAAAAAATGGCTCCTGAGACCCGAGAAGGCTGAAGCCTTTGAACTTCTTTTACGAGACTGGCCAAGGAGGGAATACTTTAAACTGAGGAAAAGGAAGTACATAGATAAAAATGTGTTTTGTTTTTTAGGAGGATGGTTGTTCTAGAAGCCTTCTTCCAGGAAACCAGTCCTTTCCCACCTAGAGGTTCATGTTTCCTGAGAAAAACACAAATAGCCCCTCCCTCTCTCTCTCTCTCTCTCTTTCTCTCTCTCTCTCTCTCTCTGGCATAGTGTGGAGATTCAGTTAGTCATTAAAAAGCTGCAGATATGGAACTTTCCACCCACCCCCAACCCCCAATGTTTTCCGCACAGGAAGGGTATGAGTAACTTTGGCCTGGAGAGTCAAGGGGCAGAAATAAAGCAGAAAGACAGGGTGTGGAGCTGCGCAGCTGGACAGCAGGGCAGTACACAATTCTCCTCGAAGAAGATGGCTGGGTTTCAGCCAATGATTAAGACGCAGAACACTCTAGGACAGAGACCTTGGGAATAAACCATTCTCAAATCTCTCCTTTTCCCCTCTGGGAAGGAGCTTGAATGGGCTGGTTTCAGTGAACCACAGCTCCTCCTGGTGGTGGACTGATGAAGTGCAACCCGTATAGTGTTAGAAGACGACCTAGGAGACAAACCGGGAAATAACCATCAGGGTTCCAAAGAAGTAACACTTCTCTGGTTGGGACGCTCTGGATTTTTTTAAACACCAGACTGCATCTCCAAGTGGCCAGCTTTCTTCCAGTTAGTTACTTTCCCCCAATTGATCCAGCGTCATCCTCCCCGCTGGATACAGGTTCCTTCATGAGAGAGCCCCCTACCCCCACTCCCATTCATACCCTGCCCCAACGCAAACTGATTCTCCTCTTCCTGGAGGGGACACAGCCTCCCTCGCTCGGCTTCTTTCTCCTCAGCCCCTACTAGTAGTGTAGGGAATGGTTGACAGAAACCAGATCGGGAATGGCTGTATTCTGGGTGGCTATGCCATGGGATTTTGTTCCAGGGGCCAGAGACAGGGCTCAGGCCCCAGCATGGCAGATGTAAATTATATAGGTAAACACAGGGGTAGAGGTGCTCAGTGGGTAGAAAATTAACAAGAGGAAGTATCTGAAGTGGGATCCTAGCTACCAGGAAGACAGGCGAAGATGTGGGACCTCCTCAGACATCAAAAGCGACATGCGATAACTAAAGTTTGTTTGAGGGGGGCTGTCCTAAACTGACCCCTCAGGGCTCTTTAATAGAATTAGATTTTACAAGGATGTTTTGATGCACCCAGGAAGGGATCCTCTGTTACCCAACCAGGCCCACTTCGCCTGCTCAAGTGAGTGGCCTTTCGAACAGCTTATTCATGAGGCAGTGAAGTCCCCCAACACAAGAATGGGCTCCCCTGAAGACATGCTCAATTGACGGGGACTATGGGGCAGAGAAACAGGCTTGTCTGAAGCACAAAGGGAAGGGACCTGAGGGAAGAGACATGATGTCATCTGCCACGTGAGCAGTTAAACTTCATGGCTCTTCCGGGAACATGTCAGAAACTGACCGTGTTGGCATAAGGTGTGGATGGAGTTTCAGCCTTCTGGTGTGAAAGGTGACACACCCCCTGAAGGTTGGAGGCTTCAGTTTGATATCAACAAACTATCCCCAAGGCCCTAAGACATAACATACAAGGAGAGTCCTTCAAAGTTTCACTACAAAGTATTCCAAATAGAAAATGCAGAACTAATACAGACAGTCTTGAGTTTTCATTGGGTAGACAGCCGTTCTGGGAGGTGGCAAACAGGTGAGAACACATGAGTCTTTATTCTGTCCCTAAAGACGCATGCTTTCTGGAGAATTTCTGAGAAATGACGTGGCCATTAAAACAATGACTCCTGCATGTCACTGTGTTGATGGCCAATGTAAACACCGTACCCCTGGATCAAAGAAACCGCCCATCAAAGAAAGTGGACCGCGCCAGTAATTCCATCGTTCAGACTGTTAGGTAAGGGCCAGCAGAAAAGGCCCATACAGGCTGTTTCTTTAAATGCTGAGGATTTAAACATAATGACCCTCAAGAAGTCTAAACCAAGCATCTCCTATGATCCGACCCTCAACCCTCCTGTGAAGTCAGTACTATTGTCACCATTTGAAAGACAAGGAAACAAAGGAAACAGCTCAGAGAGGCCATTAACTTGCCTAAGGCCACAATGGCTGCACCCTGAGCTGTGAGCTGGCCTCCTTCCTGGACTATATAGGATGCTATACTTCCTGGCACCTGCGGGTTCCCAGGCGCTTTTCAAAGTGCTCTGCAGGCGTTCCCTCGCTGCTCATAACAACACGCAGGAGAACAGGCAGCGTGGAGACACCATGTCACAGCGAGAACCTGAGACCCACAGAGACTCCGTGAGCCACCCAGCACAATGAACAAGTGCCAAGGGCCAGAATGGGACTTGAAGGCAGGCAGCTTCTGCTCTGAGGCCAAAACCTTCACCACCTTCTGTCTTATGCAGCCCCAGGTAACCTTCAGTCTTGCCATGTAGTTTCTATACAAATAACCTAACAATTTGGCTATTGTGGGTTTTCTTAAAGTCAGTTTGTGTTGGATGGTTTGGTTTTTTCATTGTTTTGTATTTGACAAGGTCTCACTGTGTAGCTCTGGCTGACCTGGAACTCCTTATGTAGACCTTGAACTCAGAGATATCCACCTGTCTCAACATCTCAAGGGCCCAGAGCTAGAGGTTTGTGCCACTCTGCACAGTCTAAAACAATAATTTAAAGCCACAGTAATAAAGAAAGAAGTTGTGGCAAGGAATACCCACACAGTGACAAGACAGTTGTCAGAACTGGTAATGTCACTAGCAATGACATACAAGAAAAAGATGGACTTCAAATGGGAGGATTTGAATTACTAAGTCAGAGAAAAGGAAGACCAGGAAAGAAAATATGGCTATCCTCAAGCACCTGAGTAGGGAAAGCTTCTGAGACAATGCAAGACACAAGCTGATACAGAGCCCAGTACTCCCCACTCATGACGATACAGTGCCGAGTACTCCCCATTCATGACGATACAGTGCCGAGTACTCCCCAGCCATGATGATACAGTGCCCAGTACTCCCCA
>JAQHUG010000136.1:3666109-3679821 GCA_028555095.1 Dicrostonyx torquatus
CACAGAGAGAGCATGCCTAGAAGAGTCTGCATGTCATATACGCTCAGGAGATGGGTGACTGCTAATAGCCCATAAAAGGTCACTGAAGCCCTCACCTGTTTCCCCTTTTCTGTCTGCTCAGGTTACTGTAAATCCCTGTCTCTGGCCTCCAAAGAGGCCCTTTGCAACTTGACACCTCCCCGAGGAGGGTCAAGTTAGCCCACTAAACCTTGACTCCTCCCCAGAAAAGGTCAAGACCACTCCCCCAGGCTATTTAAACTGTTCTCCCAAAAAATAAACACGTAGTTTTCCCTCTTTTCCCCCAGTGGTCACTTTGGCTTCCGGTTCCCCTCGGGGCCACACAAGAGCACAGGAGTTCAATTAAACCTATATATTTTTTAATTTGGTTTGTTTTGATTCGATTTGATTGGGATTTTTGCGTCCGGCAGAGAGCTCCTGTTAGGAAGTGGTCTTAACATCTTGGAGGTCCACTCCGGCCTATGGCCGTGCATGGAAAGCGCTCTTGTCCATAACCCGAGCTCTCCATGCCAGGTTAAAACGGGTGGCTGCGTCTTGGTGAGTCCCTTTTTCTTGTCCATGCTATAGGGTTTTGGGGAATCCATTCGTGTTTACTTTTTGTCAGTTATGGGGCTCTTGTGGAAGACGTAGGTGGCACCAAGAGTCTGATCTCAGTGGTAAAGCCGGACTTAGCTGAGCCTCACTTAAGCCTCACTACCTACCCCCTCCTGTGGAGCAACATTCTCCACATTCCTCTCCTTCCCCCTCCTCACCTCCCCAGTGGGAGCCACAGTCCTGACTGCCCATTTTATTTCACAGTCATCACCAGATATTAGAAAAAGTTAAGAAAAGCTGAGGAGAATCCCCAAACCCCTATACAGGAATTGATGAAAATGGCCTTTAAAGTTTTTAATGCCCGAGAAGAAACAGCTGAGTCTTCCCGACAGACTAGGCTACAACAAGCAATCTGCAGGCTCAGGCCTTAGCAGCTGCCCTAAGGCCATGGAAAGGGGGACAAGAGAAGCCAACCACAAGGCTCTACTCTGATGGAGCCCATGTGGGCTTGTCCTCTATGCCATGCCACGGAGGTCCAGCCTCACCAACATCGGCAAGTGAGACTGTACCAGCCTTCAAATTTCTCAGCCTTGCAGAGGATTGACGCTGCCTAGACTCGGTATTTCCCATAACCCTGTCGGAGCCTAGAGTAAAGCTATAGGTAGAGGGTAAGTCCATTACTTTTCTTTTGGACACGGGAGCTACCTATTCTGTTTTAACATCTCACTCGGACCTTAAGTTCCCCTCACCAATTTCAGTTATGGGGATAGATGGGACCCGTTCCTCCCCACTTAAAACTTTGCCATTGCCCTGCATTCTTGCAGGACAGGTTTTTTTCCTCATTCCTTCTTAGTGATACCTGTTTGCCCAGCACCTTTACTGGGTGGAGAAATCCTTAGCCACTTCCCCAAAACTTTGTTCCACTTCTTGGAGCCCCTCCTTGACCCCACCCATCTCCGAGATCGTATTTTACAGGTTCACTCCTCCTGCCAGACGTGTGCCCAGGCCAACCCACAGGGAGTTCCCCACATATGCCAGTCTCTACACCAGCTTTGTGGACATCAACCGGCCGAAGATTGGCAGGTTGATTTCACCCATATGTCTACTCATAAAAACCCCGTTATCTCTTAACACTTGTGGACCCTTTTACAGGACCGATAGAAGCGTTTCCAGCCTCCAGTGAAACAGCAGATGTGGTGGCTCAGGTACTCCTGGACCACATCATTCCTCAGTTTGGCGTCCCACGGACCAGACAGACAGACAATGGGCCAGCTTTCACTTCCAGGGTCATGGAGCTTGTGTCAGAAACTCTCAACATCTCCTGGAAATTCCATACCCACTACTATCCACAATCTTCAGGAAAGGTGGAGAGGGCCAATGGACTCATCAACAACAACTAACCAAGCTCTCCATTGAACTCAGGTTATCTTCTTGGCCCTCCCTCCTCCCCATTGCCCTTACTCGCCTCAGGGCCACCCCACATTTCTCTACGGGCCTGAGCCCTTTCGAGCTCCTTTATGGCAGGCCCTTTCTCCTCAACCATCACCTCCCAGTCCAGACTCCTCCACTGGCGGGGTACCTACCCTGCCTCTCCCTTCTGAGGTCCCTTCTCCATTCACACGCAGACAGTTGTCTCCCTGCCCCACACCAGTGGACCTTAGTGCCCCTAAACCTGCCCCATTCTCCCCAGGGGACAGAATACCCCTCAAACAGCTAACTCCTAGGTCTCTCGAACCTCCATGGACAGGACCTCACCCAGCAATCCTCACCACCTTCTCGGCTGCTAAGCTGGGACACCCATGCTGGTACCATCGCTCGGCTCAAGCGAGCACCTACTCAGGACACTTGGTCTGTCCAGCAGACAGGACCTTCCACCCTCCAGTTTTCCAGGATGCCTACCTGCTCCTCATCCTGGCACACTCATCTTTGGTGATACAAACAAGATGGGTAGTAACAATATTTTTTTCTCTAGACACCTACCTTCTTACCTGGTGTCTCCGGGATGACAGTAAACAGTATGTCTTTCCAACCATACCTCTCGCTGAGTGTAACCAACACCCAGCTCTCCCCTCCCCCACATCACCTCATGCCCGTAGGAAGTAGCCAGATTTGAGTCAACGCCCCTTTTTCCACAGAGAACCTAAATGTTGGTCATAAATATCATCTCAGCTCCCTGTCACCCCTTATACAAACAGTCTGGAATGTAAATCCCGGTCTCCAGCCTCCATCTTTGGAGGCCCCGCCCCTATACCCCTTGCACCTTGGTCAAGGTAGCCCACCAAAACTTGACCCTTCAGAAAAAGTCTGGACCACTCCATTTAAACTGCTCCCCTGAAAATAAACATGATTTTCCCTCCCTCCCACTCCCTGTAGTTGCAGCTTTCCAGTTCCCCTCGGGGCAACCAGAGAGCACAGGAGTCCAATAAACCTGGATGGATATCTTTTAAATTGGTTTGATTTGACTTGATTGGAAGTTTTGCATCAACAGAGAGCTCCTATTACAAAATATTCTTAACAGTCACAAGGAAGGCATGGCACACTTCCAGGTCCCTCTACATCTCCCCATTAATAAACTGTCTCTTGCACAATTCTCCACATGTCTCTGTTCAGTTTATTGCAGAGGGGCAGAAGAATCTGAAAACATCAGTGCTTGTAGCTCCATTCCAACATGCAGGCATGCATCTTCCTTTTTCCCTCCTCCCACCCTTCTTTGTGTCCCTTAATTCCATTACATTATCTGGACATCCTTGGCAACAGAGCATCGCCGTATAACGGAAGGAGCCAGAGTTTCCATCCATAGAGACTAAGGCTGCCTATCAGTTACTAAACAGACACGTTTGCAGAAGCAGTCAAGTGCAGAGGGGAGAAAAAGTCTCTCAAGTCTACCTCTTAGCATACATGAGGCTCTGGGTTCAATTGCAGAAAAATTAAAGTTAAAAAGCAGAGGGGCGGGGCTGGAGAGATGGCTCAGTGGTTAAGAGCATTGCCTGCTCTTCCAAAGGTCCTGAGTTCAATTCCCAGCAACCACATAGTGGCTCCCAACCATCTATAATGAGGTCTGGTGCCCTCTTCTGGCCTGCAGACATTCACAGAATATTGTATACATAATAAATAAATAAATATTAAAAAAATAAAAAAAGCAGAGGGGCATGCCTGGAGAGGTGGCTCACTGGTTAAGAGCAACGGCTGTTCTTGGAGAGAATCTCAGTTCAGTTGCCAGCACCCGGATGATGTCTTACAGCCATCCGTTGCTCCAATTGCAGGGGATCCAGCATGTGTGTGGTGCACAGACAGGGAAACGGTCACACACATAAAATAAAAACTTTGGTTTTAAGTGAAGAAGCAGAAACGCTGCCACGCAAGGACTGACCCCAGCCATACTCACTGGCTGGAAGAGGGTTGCAGGACAGGCTGCCTTCTGGAATCTCGAACCAGATATCAGCTTGAAGCTGTCCTTGGCCAGCAGACCTTAGGGAGGCTGACAGACGTGAATCCTCTGTGGAGGAAGTACCTCTACCAGAAACCGCCCAGATACCGTTTTCCATGACCAATGTTCCTTGCACAATATAATGCATCAAAGGCAAAAGGGACTCCTTGAAAAAAGGGCAGGGGGAACACGAGCCAGAGGAAACACACCTACACAAACTTCTAGGAAGTATAAGCTGTGAACCAATTATGTCTGATATATTTTAGGAAATAAGGAAAATATCCAGAGAAAAGCAGGTCCTGCTGGAGCCCAGTTCATCTTGGAACCTGAATTCTTCCTGTCTTCCTCCTTGCCTTTTGTCCTCAGCTAGCTAAGAACTTTCCTCATGGTCATAAGATGGTTGTAAACAATCCATATTCCACAGTCACGTGACTTCCAGAGTCTATAAACAGAAAGCATGTTCTACACATCTCTTTTTAGTGTAGAGCATCCAGGCAGGCATCTCTGCACACGTCCTCGGCAAGAATTATAGCACCTGCCCGTTGCTAAATAACCAAAGGCAGAGAGTGGTTGGCTTATACCACTGAGGACCAGACCCCCCCAGGGTTAGAGACAAGGCCTGAATATAGCAACAAAGCCAGAGCTATAACAAGGTGAAAACAAATGTACTCATGGTGGGGGGGAAGGGGGAGCAGAGGGGGGAACCCATCTGTCAGTGCCTCCTCCTAGGTTTCCAGGCTGTGTAGTTTGTTGGCAATTTTTTCTAACTGTTCTTTTGGGGGTTTGGTGTTGGTGGTTGTTGTGTGTTTTGATTTTGGTTTTGTTGGTTTTTCGAGGCATGGCTTCTCTGTGCAGCCCTGGCTGTCCTGGAGTTTGCTCTGTAGACAAGGTTGGCCTCAAACTCAAAGAGATCCACCTGCCTCTGGGATTAAAGGTGCTGGGATTAAAGGTGCGTGCTACCACGGCCCATCGGTTCTTTTGGTTAATTAGAAATAGTTGCCCCATTCTTCTCAGCCAAGGCAGACTTTTCTAGTGTGAGATAAGCACATATTTTTATAGGGTGTCAATGCCGAACAGAATACCCCGCTGGCAGTGCTTGGTAGATTCTGTGTTACGTTTTAAGAGGAAATGTCACATGTCGCTAGCGACTTTCAGACCTCTAATCTGGTGACAAGCTTAATTCCATGGGAATCGATCAGCAAGTTGTAAGTTTGTTTGTCTGTTTGGGGGTTCAGTGAAGGGGTCAGGATCTGAATTCTGACCATTTAAGAATGAGAACATACATCCAAACACTTGAGAAAGGATAGGGAAGATGGTTCAGTGAGTCAGGCACTTCTCTTGAAAGCCCGAGGCCCTGTGTTTGATTCCCAGAACACACACAGAAAGCAGAGTGGTGGCAGGCACCTGTAATCCCAGCACTGAGGAGATGAGGACAAACGGCTCCTGGGACTAACGGGCCAAGCAGTCTAGCCTAATGGCTAGATCAATGAGGCCAGATCATTGAGAGGCCTTATCCCAAGGAGGTGGTCATGCGTTCCTGAGGAGGACACCTGAGGTTGTCTTCTGGCCTCCACATGCATGTTCACATACATACGTGTGTGCTCTCACACACAAACACACACACAATGTTTTTACAGCTTGGGGGAGAAGAAAAATAGAATCAACGTGTGGTGGGGGCTGGAGAGATGGCTTAGAGAGGATCCAGTGTCCTCTTCTGAGCTCCACAGGCACCTGCACACATGGGCACACACCCCCTCTCCCACCACCACGTATGCACAAAGCTAAATATAAAATATTGTTTAAACTGATGGAAGTTAAAGATGAGGAACAGAGATGGGGTGACTGCCTGGAATTGCAAGAGTTATACAGCGGTTGGCATTCAAGTCGTCTGCCTCATTAACTTCCTTTAGCCACGGGCGCATCACGGGGAGAATAAGGAGGGTCATTTGAGTAGCTGAACCCTTAGTCAGCCCTGGCAATAACCTGCAATAAATACCTGCAGTGCTTCCGGGTCCAGTTTTCCCATGCACACTGGCTTTGGTAGAAGCACTAATCACATACTCTTCACTCTAATAAGCAGCTGAGTCTGAAAGAGAGGCTCTAGGAAAGGGTGGGCCCTCCTCTGGATCGAGAGCCCATGCCTGTCGGCATCTTCAGTTCTTGTGCATAGGTCCACTGCTTAGTGAGAAACAAATTTTTAGGAGCAGATCCCCATGAAACCAGGATGGGTATGGATTAAGACACACCTGGACTCCCCAACACATGACAATCCCCGGGCAACGAAGCTGTCTCTTCTTCCTTTTGCTCTCACAGACACTAGCTCTGGGAATTCTAGGTATCTATCAAGGTCCTCCACTTCTCACCTCTCCCTCCACTTTTTTCCTGCTACGAAAAAATTAATCCACTTTTTCCGTGAAATAAGTAATTGCCAGGCATTTTGGCTTTCAGGGAGATTTTAACTTGAGTGTTTCTAAAAAATTGGTACAAACCTCAGATTTTGTGATATTGCATTCCTAGAATGACACTAGGTAACACTAACATATTATCTCATGGCTGGAATTTTTTTTTTAAATCTTTTTAAAGATTGATTCATGAGTGTTCTGCCTGGATTCTCCGGCTGTGCTGATGCATGCAGTGCCTCTGAAAGCCAGAAGAGGGCGTTGGATCCTCTGGAACAGGCTTCACAGATGGTCGTGAGCTGCCATGTGGATGCTGGGAGCTGCATCCATGTCTTTTGTGAGAGCAGCTGATGCTCTTAACCACAGAGCCATCTCTCCAGCTCCCTCGTGGATGGAATATTATTTGACAAAGACTCATTGGTTGAAGCCTTAATCTTTGCTGTAACTATTTGTGTGTTGGGGGGCAGGTCTTCCATTGAATATTTAAAAGGTTAACTAGGGACACCATATCTAATAAGGGAAGGAAAGACCCCAGGGGAAATGTCATGAGGACACACTGAGAAGGAGCTAGCGAATGTCAAGAGGGAAAGGCTTCTTTAGGCCAGTTCCCTTTCACCTTGGTTGGCCCCAGGGAAAGCTCCCCAGTACCAAGGCACAACCACAAGACTTCCCTCCTTCTCAAAACACCTCCCTGGTCACTCATGTGTCTCCGACAGAAGGAAAAGAAAACACCATGCATTATAAAACTGGGGCTTATGTAAGTTTGGGGGTTTATGCAAATTGCCCCCCCAACCCCCCAAACCTAACTTTCTAGACTTCTTTTTTAATTCCCTATCCAAATGGAGTAACAAGTCCTGTGACTTTGGCTCTAGATTTCTTTTTCTCAGAAGTACCTATTTCCAACATGCCCAACCCCGCCGCTTTCTGCTGCCACCTCCTGAAGTTTCCCTCTTGGTGAAGAATCCCGACAGGAACGGCCTGTTGAGGTAGGCTGTCTTCTGGCATCAGTGCCAAGAATGAATTACTGTCGTGCCAGACTGAAAGGTAATACCAGGTATAAAGGCCTTAGAGCAGCTGGGCGTTGTCTTAAAGCTAAAGAACCAGGTTTGTCCTCTCCAGCAGACAGTGGAGAGACAGGCATGAAGGATGATGAATGGATGATGTCTTTGTCTTCTGCTATAACTACAGAGCTGCTATAACTGCAGAACCGGAGATCACGCACGCACATCGGGAAGCTCAAGAGAATGGCGCTGGAATCTGGTGCAGCCTTCTGGCGGCGTCCTAACGAGGCTGAGGATGTCACGTGATGATACAGAGCAAACCTGCTAGCCTAGGCCTCTTTTCCGCCCACCTCTAAGTACCTTATCTAACCCTATCTCCCAGTGGCTCCAACTCCAGGTAACATTAACACATGAATACAGGACTATGTTCCCTCACCTGAGCCCATTCTCTCTCTCTCCCACAGTCCATCTGGTGGTCCTCACACCCATTGCCACACCCCCCCCAACAAAACCTGCCTTGCCATCATTAACAAATGTATTGAAGTTTTTCTTTAACCAAGCTAAAATGGAAGTTCATTCACAGATCTTTGGAGACTAAACAGAAGAACAAGGGCTGGTGAGACGGCTCAGAGGGCAAAGGTTCTTACTGCCAAGCCCAGTGACCCAAGTTCAGTTCCTAAGAACCACATGATAGAAGGAAAGAACCAGTTCCTGAAAGTTGTCTTCTAACTTCCACTTGGACTCTTTTGTGTATTTGCTTATTTGTGGGGACACAGTAAATAAGCAAATACACACAAGAGTCCAGATGGATAAACCTGCGGAGAGACCACCTCTGAGGAAGAGCAGCGGGTGGAGGCAGAGTGTATCCAGGTGTGAAGGGGACGTCAGCCAGAGGGCACAGAGCAGCAGCACAATAGTCAAAGAAATAAACATTTGAAAAAGTAATCAGGAAAGAGGTCACCAACAGAGTTCAGCTTAGTTACATTCTGAGATCCCTTGCAGTCCACAGGGCCCGATCCCGAAATCCACAGCGTTCTCACCCCTTTTCTGAAATGGTGGGGTATTTGCAGCCGAGCTGGCAGGCCTCCCGCACACCTTCAATTATCTCTGGTTGATTAAAATGCCTGACACAGCATACAGACTGCGTGCTCGGTAGACACACTGTGTGCTAGCTCAGGAATAACAAAAAGAAGAAGCCTGTACATGTTCAATGCTTGTAACCGTTTTATTGGTATTTTTATTAGTAGGGTTTTTTAAGAAGATAGATTCATTTCTTCACATTATACTATTACATTTCAAAGGCAAAAATACAATTGTGTGTTCTGAACATCAATGTCAGATACAGCCCTCTGTGTCCCCCAAAACCCCACCCAACCCTCATGCTGTCCCCTGGCTGTTCCCTGTGTCCCCAGCTCCACCCAACCCTGTTCCCTTGATGAAAGCTGGCCTAGCATTTCCTTTGCCCTCCTATGCCTCTGATCTTTCCCAAAGGCCCCTCCACCTACGTCACCAACAAAATGACAGACAGAAGTCACAGGATATGACATCCTGATTATAACTCCAGGGTGACTGAACCCTCATCCCTCAAACACTCAATGAGCATGCTGACCACAGCATCTCCCAGTCAGGCAAACGTCTGGGTCCAACATGGCTTTGTGTTGCCTTGAGTGTGGGGTCAGAGGAAGACCTAAGATCTCTAGGAGGTCAACAAGCTGGGGGGTGAAGGATGACAATTTCCCCTGACTCTAAGAACGAGCCCATACTGCACGTGAAGGAGATGTAACAGGAGCATACAAGAAGACGAAGCCAACTTTGCTTTTAGTAGAAAAGAAGGTGACACCACTCAGGGCTCCTGTCTCCTTTCCTTTAAAAGAAAAATCAGGATCTAGAAGCAGAAAGGTGGACTTCTGCATTTCCCCAAACCCTTCTCACTGAAGTTGGTGTCCATTTTAATGACGTTAAAGCATGAGGAATGGACAGAAACGTACACATTGCATGGCTGGGCTGTTTTAAGGCAGTTTCTAGCCCAAACAAGCAGCAGCAACAAACGAACAAGCAAACTAAACAGACAGACCAAAGCCCACCATCAGTACATCAGCACACTCCACTAAACCCTGAGTGATGATGGGAGGCTTTGGCACCAAAATTCCCCTCCCTCTACTGCAGGTTCAACTTTTTAAATCCTTCTGCTAAGAGAACACACACACACACACACACACACACACACAGAGTGATTATAGTTACATACCAATGAAAGAACAGAACATGAGACTGCTTGAAATCTGGTGGGTTCTCTGTTAAAACAAAATTAATTTTTCAACAAGTTCTACCAATTGGAATCCAGCAGCATCTCCAACTTGTCATGCAGAGACATGACATCATCCAGAGACATGACATCACCCATGAAGATGGACTTCTCACCCATTTCTCAGTTTAGCAGCTTCAACATTCTCCATGTTACTGCTTACATTGGGTAACGCTGTGGCCTTGTCCAAGAAACCATGAAGGCTGTCAGTTTTTACACTGTCAAACATCCAATCCAGAACCAAGCTGTGTGGAAAGAATTCTGTTCATCCAGACCTTCGGAAAAGGGGTCTGCATGGGGAGGCCGCTTACCAGGACAATAGAGGAGTAGCAGAGAAGGTTCCGAGTCATTTCTCAGCTTTGTTTGCTGGGTGTCCCAATGTCCACTGTAATTTTGAATTCAGTAGGAACTTTTGTTTATCCAACACCTGGTGAATAAGCGAATTAACCATCTAAGTGCACCGTCTGAGTTGTGTGTGCAAGCCTATCAAACCTCTCAGGATAGGGTTCATGTCTGTGGTCAGTTTTGTGTCAGATCTTACCACACCTCCCAAACACAGTACTTGGGCAAAAAGGAACACGCCTCTGTAAACTAATCTGTTAGAAACATCTTTTTCTCCTCCCCAGGCCCAAGTTATTAGCAAATCTGCTGGTGGCGAGAAATCGCTGGTTGCTGAGAGCAGAGACGTGTTGCGGAAATGTCTGCTTAACCATACAGTGATGTGTTGCACTTGTTTAATTATGTCAAAGTGTGCTGCTGCTTTACCTAAGCCTAAGGCACCTGATCAGTCTAAATAAAAAGCTGGGCTACCAATAGCTAGAGAGGAAGTATAGGCAGAACTTCCTGGCAGGAAGAGTAAGGAGGAGGAGGAAATTAGGCTCAAGGAAGAGTAAAAAGGAGACAACTGGGGGACACCGGGGACACCCAGACACAGAGGAAGCAGGAAAGAAGACATACAGAATGAAAGATAAAAGTCCAAGGCAAAAAGTAGCTGAACAGAAACAGATTAAATTTAAAAAGCTAGTGGGATAAGCCCAAGCTAAGATTGAGCATTAATAATTAATAATAAGTCTCAGTGTCTTTATTTGGGAGCTGGTCAGTGGCCCAAAGAAAATTCCAATTATAGAGATGCGTCCAAAATAATGCTGATAAGGCAAGCTGATCCCAAACTTATCCATCACCACAGACATGTGTTGAGGCTGGAAAAAGCATCTGTAAGTGTTGTAGTCATCCATGCGAAAGAGGTCCACATTGCTGAACACGAAGCAGGAGTGGTCATAGTCCTGGAAAGTCTACATTAAGGAGCTTAGGCAATTGAACATGGTGTCTCTGGCCTTCTTGATGACATAGACACCATAGTCAAGCTGCTGCTGTTGCAAGACTGGACATATATAATACAGCCAATATTTGAGATGCTCCTCTATATTAACAGAATGAGATGCCTCCTTGTGGGGAAAGATGCAATTCTCAGGGGTGTGTTAGCCACCCATCTTTATCTCCCAGTGCTGTCTTGTCATAAGCTCCAGATCCACCCATATGTTAAGTTAATCCTTGTGGAACCAAGGAGCAGCAGGGACTCCTCAGGACAAGCAGGCAATACTCTGGGAGACCCTGGTACCACAAGGATGCAAGGAGGTGCTCAAAGGAGGCGTAGGCTGGAGCTCCTGGGAGGGATGTACGCTGGTGGTGCCCTGCAGCAGCTTGGGGACATGCACTGCCAGGACAGGAGCTTCAGGTCGTCACTAAACAGGTAACAGAGGAGAGTCACTCCAAGGCACAGCAAGCAGAGGGCCAGGAGCCAGCCACAGCCCCCATGTAAGGTCACCAGGAACTTCTGCCATCCAGGAGTTTCACCCTCCGGCAGCTACTCTTGGGCCACCAGTGAAGAACTGGGAACCTCAACTGCTGCACCAGGGTTAAGACTGACTTTGGGCACCTGGGAGTGGGTAGGACTACCTTCTGGGCATTTTACACACATGCATGATTGTTGTTATGAACCTATATCTTATCAGCATGAAAGGGAGATAACATCCATAAACTGTGAATGGGTCATTAGGAAGCACCCAAGCGTGGGGCTGTCCTTGTGAGAGCTGGACTAGACTTGCCCTAGTTCCTTAACTCTCGGGAAGTACAATGGTCAGGGACACAGGCAGTAAAGCCTGAGTGATGATGCAAGCGGCTGTGGTGGAAGTAGCTGTGAGAGTAGAAAGACGGCGAGTATTGTGAACCCAACGCTTCTTTGGAATCACCTTGAACCTTGGAACTCACTATGCAGACCACGCTGGCCTGGAATTCATTATGCAAACCATGATGGCCTGGAACTCACTATGTAGAACAGGCTTGCCGGCTCTGCTTTTTCCAGTAAACTTGAGGGATATGAGCCCACAGAAAGAGCACATTTGCCCAAATGAAAGAGGACATTATTCTATTAGGATTTGGGCTGGTGTATGCCAGTCGGAGCACCCCTCCTTAGTGATTAGCAGCTGCTTGCTGCTAGCTGAATTCTTCTTCTTCTTCTTCTTCTTCTTCTTCTTCTTCTTCTTCTTCTTCTTCTTCTTCTTCTTCTTCTTCCTCTTCCTCTTCCTCTTCCTCTTCCTCTTCTTCCTCTTCTTCTTTTTTGGATTTTTGAGACAGGGTTTCTCTGTAGGTTTTGGTGCCTGTCCTGGAATTAGCTCTTGTAAACCAGGCTGGCCTTGAACTCACAGAGATCCACCTGTTAATCCCTCCCAAGTATTGGGATTAAAGGTGTGCACTGCCACCACCAGCTGGGGCTAACTGAATTCTTGTAAGAGACTATATACCTGCTTGAGCTTCCTCCCAAGGACAGTGCAGGGACGAGTTGGCTGACTGTACTGTTCTTTGTTCTGCCTTTTGCCTGTAATTAGTATATATGCTGGCTGAGAAAAAACTGGGAGCTGGTTGGCTTTTACCCTCAGTTTTCCTGTGTTTCCCTTAATCTGTCATTTCCTTTAACCTCAAACCCCATCCCAGGTACTCCCTGCTGATTCCTGTCAGAGCCGGCTCTGACAGATATACGACAGTGTATTCACTTCACCTCAGCCTAGCCACATGACCTATATCTTAAAAAAGTAAAATACTTGCCCGTTTGGAAGGTAAAAGATGGCACGCTTATTAATTGTCCTAATTGTGTGGTCGTTTGATTATGAAAGAGGCTTTCCTCATTCCTGAGGGAGAATAAAATTTCAGTTAGAGCTGCAGTTAGCTCAAGACTTCACATTCTAGACTGTTCTATGATGAATACTTCCTCATATTATGACTATACCATATACAAAATACAGTTCTGGCCCATCCTTATTCCGATAAAGAAGGGAATGCTGTCATAAATGCAGTATCTCGGGAAAACAATCAAGACATTGGGAAAATTAATATGTCAGATGCTTCCCAGGGGCCATATTTAGAATACGTGTAACTGTGTGATTTGTGGGTATGGAGCAAAGTCACCTCATGTCATTCATTTGCACCATTCTAAATGTGAATGTAGTCACGCTCCCGTCAGCCATGGCTGCTCTGTTCCCAGAGCATGCGTCCCCCTGCAGCTGCAGTGACCAATAGAGGTAAACAAACAAACAAGTCGAACACATAGAATGTGGTGGTGCCGAAGGAAAATAAGCAGGTCGCTTTTGTGCTAGAAAATAGTGAAAGATGGTCAGAGCCATCTCCAAGGTGACATTAAGGCTAACCCTTAAGATGAGTGTTAGGTTTGAACATCTCACCTGGAACTTCACCTGATAGAAACAGTTTCCAAGGGGAATGTATGTGGAGACACAGCCTGCACTGGTCACTTAGCTTAGGTCTCATGAGCTAGGATCCTTTGGGAAGACGGAACCTCCAATGGGAAAACACCTCCAATCAAGCTGGCCTGTAGGCAAGCCTGTGGGCGTTTTCTTGATTGATGATTGATGCAGGAGGGCCCAGTTCAATGTGGACGGTGCCATCTCCGGACAGGTGGTCCTGGGTAGTACAAAAAGCCTGGTGTGGTGGTGCATGTCTTTAATTCCATCACTCTG
>JAQHUG010000136.1:3688963-3714221 GCA_028555095.1 Dicrostonyx torquatus
CCAGCAAACAGAGCCTACCATAGGAAAGACAGTTAACAAGAAGCTGCACTTGACTCTAATCTAGTTTGTCTAGAATTCTTTTTTTTTTTTTTCGGCTTTCTCAGGCTTTATATGAACATTCTTTCCAAACGTTTGGGCACCATTATATAATCAGAGACTGTGCTTTCATTTCCTGACCACCCAGACCCGAATAATCACATAAAAACTATATTAATTACAACACTATTAGGCCAATAGCTCAGGCATATTCCTAGCTAGCTCTTCTATCCCACTTCTATTAACCTGTGTATCGCCACGAGGCTATGGCTTACCAGTAAGGTTCTGGTGTCTTTCTCCTTCAGCAGCTACATGGTGTCTCCTTGACTCTACCTACTATCTCTATATATCTCTCTTCAGATTTCCCTCCTAACTTCAGTCTGCTAAGTCATTGGTCAAAACAGCTTTATATTCATCAGCCAATAAAAGCAACACACAGAAGGGCATCCCGTATCAGGGGTTGAAGCCCCGATAGTGACAATTAGTGACTTTACAAGAGGGAGATCTAAGCTAACACACATCATCGTGTGTCAGTCATGTTATAACACAGTGACAGGTCCTCACCAGATGCCAAATGCAGGCTTAGATTTCCCAGATGATAAATAAATAAAGGCAAATAAAATTGTAACTTTATAAATTATTTGTAGGTGGATATTTCTTTCCAGCCTATTGCTTCCCAAATAACTGACATGGAGTCTTAATATTTATTGTAAATGCTCAGCCGATAGCTCAGGCTTATTACTACTATCTCGTACATTTTAACTTAACCCACATTATTTATGCTCTGCCATGTGGCAGTACCTTTATTATTTTTTTTAAAGATTTATTTATTTACTAAGTATACAGTGGTCTGCCTGCATATGTCCCTACAGGCCAGAAGAGGGCACCATATCTCATTACAGTGGTTGTGAGCCACTATGTGGTTGCTGGGAATTGAACTCAGGACCTTTGGAAGTGCAGCCAGTGCTCTTAACCTCTGAGCCATCTCTCCAGCCCAGCAGTACCTTTATTAACACGGAATGTTCACCTCTTGCTCCCTCTGCATCTGTTTGGCAACTCTAGACTCCACCCTTCTACCTCCCAGCATTCTCCTAGTCTGATCTTCCCACCCACCCTTATTCTGTTCAGCTATTGACCTGTCAGCTTCTTTATTAAACCACTCTCAGCAGCATATATTCACACAGTGTAAAGGAATATTCCACAGCCAGTATTCCCTCTCAGTAACTTGTTATAGTGACAAAAGAGAATTCAGGCAGAAGGGAAGGGCTTGTGGTCCTGATGTGAGCAGAAGTTTCACTGGCTCAGTGTGCAGAATGCAGAGTGACCCGAATATTTAGGGGTCTTTGAGGCCATGGCAAAGGAGGTAGAATTTAACTCTGATTTCAGTGACAAAGTATTGAAGGTTTCAGGACTATGTTTTGTTACTGCATGGGAACTGGATTAAAGAATAGAGGTTTCCAGATAAGAAACTTATCAAGGGGCAGCCTGCACCAGGGACCTGGAGACAGAAGTGAGTCATCTAAGTCCCTACACACGTGACTTTAGCTCAGTTTGCTAACCTTAAAGCCCCTCCCTCACATAAACCTGTTAACCATTAGACCATCACCTTCAAGGACAAAATACCCTCTTGGAACAATGGCAAGTTGTTCTCTGTAAGTCACCCAAAACAGGACTACATGTAACTGACCGAGAAAGACTTAGATTCAAACCTAAACAGTATGGAAAGCCCACAACGAGGCTGAGTCTTTTCTATGGGGCCTCCTGTCCATTTACCCTGCTGTGGTAGGCAGAAGATCACTGTGAATTCACTGTACATATAAACCAATCAGAACTTCTCTCCTGCCTAAGAGGGCCATTCATTCATTCTCTGAGAGTTCCCTTCCTTGAGAGGTGAACGCCCCCACGGGGGGCGGGGCTTACTAGGTCTAAAAGCTGCAGGCCTGCTTACTGAGTGATCAGGCAGCTGCTGTCTCAGCTTCTAGCCTCCCTCTGCTCTGGGGAAGTGAGACTAGATAACAAGCCGATCACCTCTCAGGCATGCAGTTTTCAGGAATCAACACCCTCACAGTGGGACACCTTGGCTTTGTAGATACTAACCCGGGTTCCGTTTCAGTTCCCTTCCCTTCCCTTAAGGGCCACAAGGTGTGTGCCACAGCCTCCTCACTCTGCTCCTCCTGACACTCCCCTGCAGTTCCCGCCCTCCCCGCCCCAGCTAGGCTGTCCCTGCCCACCACCAGCACCACCAGCATCTGCATTTCTGATGTGAAGCTTCCTTAGGGCATGCAGGTCCTGCAGAAGTAATATGTAGTTATTGGCCTCTTCTCCGTCAACCTTCAAATGTCACTTTGCAATGGACAGTGGGGGAAACAATGGACAGTGGGGGAAACAATGGACAGTGGGGGAAAATCTTAGTCAAACCAAGGAAGAGCTATTCAGCCTAAATGCTCCAAAGCCAAGGCGCCCACATGTCTTAAGAGTCACACACAGCAAACAGGCATAGATTAAGCTGTGTGCAGAATATAAAATGTCCACCGTGCACACGGTGATCAAATCGTCAAGGGTGATACCCACAACTACCTGTCTCTGCTGACTGGACAGGTGGGGTCCTGATTGACACAGGGAACAGGAGGCTAGTGGATTATAAAGAAGATTACATCTGTTGAGTATCTCTAATCCGAGAATCTGAAATGTTTCAAGATCCAAGATCTTTTGAGCATCAGCATGCCCCAAATTAGAATATTTCACATTTTAGATTTTCATATTAGGGATGGCTAGCCGGTAAACTTTACTAACAGTACTTCTAAATAGACCTCACAAACTGTGAAATCAGAAACACTTCTTGTTCCAGTCCCTTTGGGTGAGGGATGTTCAGTCTAGCGGTGGAAGCTCTGGGTGTTAAGGCCAAGAAGGTGGTTTTGAGGAGTGGGGTGTGGTCGGCATGTTCTAGAAAGCCAAATCACAAGCAAGGAGTGGGAATGGGATTGCAACCGCTTAGAACTGCTTAGAACCGCTTAGTGTAAGAAATAGGCTCCCATGGAAAATGGGAGCCCCCCCCACAGACCCTCCCCTGCAACAAGAAGGCGGGGTCTGGTGCTGGAATCTAAACAATCTGTTTATCAGTTCCTAGGCAACTGAGGTCAAAGAAGAGAAATTACAAATTTCTTAACTAGATAAATTTGAGTATCTTTAGGCAAATCATTGACGAGTCACATGCTCTTATCACATTTCCTGTCTACAATTTGCACTCAGAAGGGAATCCTATTCTGCTCTTCTCAGCTCTGTGTCTACGTGAGGCATGGTGGAGCTGAGGCCTTCCCATCACACCTTAGTTAATTTGATCAGAAATGAAAAGCCCCATTCTTTTTGAAAACAAAGGTTGGTAGTTGCCATGGTTGGTCTGCTGTTTGCCTGTAGAGCAGTGCTTCTCAACCTTCCTAACGCTGTGACCCTTTAATACAGTTCCTCATGTTGTGGTGATCCCCAGTCATAAAACCATTTTCATTGCTACTTCATAAATGTAACTTTGCTACTCTTATGAGTCATAATGTAGATATCTGATATGCAGGATAGTCTTGGGCGATCTCTCGGTCATTCAACTCAAAGGGGGTCCTGACCCACAGGCTGAGAACCACTGCTTTAGACCATGGCCCTCTGCGCTTAGCGTGTCTGCTCATGCATCAGGGGAGGACTCCACATTCCCCTGCAGTGAGAGTTTTTCCCAAACAGCATCTCACGACATTGTCCCTTTAATGCTTAACATGAATATAGCATTTGTATATTCAACCCACTTTTTTGTTTCTGTTAAATTATTCATTTGCATTTAATTTGCTTCTGTTTGGTTGGTAGGGTGGGGTGCAGGCATGCCGCAGCACCTGCATGGCAGTTAGAGGACAAGGGAGCCAGTTCTCTCCTTCCACCATTAGGGCTCGATGGTTTGAACTCAGATCGTTAGGCTTGGCAGCAAGAGCCTTCACCCACTGAGCCATCTTGTCAACCCTTTAGTCCATGCCTTCTCTCATGAGTCTGACATATTAGAACAGTCACAGTAAATAAGACCCAATATGATGGGAAGGAGAGATACAAATATGGACGCTGACATTAAATGTCACTACTTGGTGACAATTAATAGTACACTCACTCATATTAAAATTCCTAGGTCAATGAACTAAAAAGGTAGAATTTCAAAATTATCCTTAAGTTCCTGCCCTGAAGATTACACCTGGTGATCCACTTTACGTATTTATGAATGCATTTATTTGTTTGTTTTTTTAAATTGTTTTGAGACAAACCCAATGCCCAGGCTAGCCTTGAACTTGTGACCGTCCTGGCTGAGCACACTTGACTTGATCCACATTTTAGAAAACACTACCAGGAACATACACCTGATAAGCAGGCAGTATTGTTTCCCGGATACCCAGCCCTTATTTTCACCTTCTGACTCCGACAGAAGGAAGTCTGAGCCGGTATAGATCAGCCACAGTGTGGGGCTGAAGACTCCCTGGTGATTTCCATGTCTTTCCAGTTAACTCTTTCCCCATTTTCATCCTTTCTTACCAAATAAAGGAAAAATTTTTTGTTGTTGAACTATGGCATTCCAACTGTGGGCTCACCACCAGGCCCTGGAGAGAAACAGAGTCCAATCAACAGTGAAGCCATGAAGAAGGTTCCTTTAATATATGTACTCAAGTACTTAATAGTCTTGAAAGAAAAGGGAAAGGCTTATATAACCGTGGTCGCCATACTCTTCATGGCCGTCTGATGGCCTGGAGAAAAGTCGGGAACAGCAGAACATCATAGAGTGTGGAAGTTAGCCTGGCCCGTAAAAGGCATGCCTTTGAAGTACCTTTTCTTGCCGGTTGATTTCCATGAGAAGGAAGGCCTGAAACACAGATGACATCAGAGCTAGTCGCTGCTAGTGCTCCCCCTACTCCTCCGGAGCACCTGACAGAACTGCATTTCGCCACGTAGCCCTGTGACCTGTTCTACTCAAATGGCATGTGAGGAGTGGCTTGTGTCCTCTCTGGGGGTAACCCTTTTAGAGCTGGCACAAGCTCCATCACATTCCCTCCTCCTCCCCTTGCAGCAGAGGTAGCCTCATCACAAGTGATGGCTCCGTCAACCTGCACCTTTGACTGAAAACAGCTGAAGTGAAGTTTCCCAGGATCAAGGCGGACATGATGCTTGAGAGATGGTCGCTGTCCCAGGCCAGTAGATCTTGGAGCATGGTCTTGGCCTCCTGGATTTGTATTTGAAAAAGACAAGTCTCTGAACTGAACACTCCTTGGGGTTAAGCTCTTTAGCCAAATGTTGCAAATCAACCAAACTATGTAGAAAGTAGACTCAGCTAGCAGCAAATAGAACTTAGCGCAGGCACATGAAGATTGTGTGGTGCTGGGAAACTCAAAAGTACTACTGCCTGAGGCACTCCCTCGTTGCACCCTGTGTTTTTCTGGGGCCAACTCTCTGGTACAGAATTTTTACTGCTTAGTCAGTTCTTCTCAGCAGCCCTTCCTACCCTGAAGGCGTCCCAGATCTTACCACTTAATGCACTGTGTTGCCATCTTAAACTATCACGGACGACGTCAGGACGGCTCCGTAGGGCACCCTGGAATGGGTTCAGGCAGCCGCAGTCAGAGTCCCTTCGGTGATTCCCTGGTGCAATCTGGCATCCCGGGTCAGCGCAAGCGTTCTCGGCGTGAAGAGGGTTAGAGAGCGTGGGAGAGAACTCAGATCGGAAAAAATACATTAATGGAAAGTGCAAATCGTCCGCCCTTTGATTTGGCACTCCCGCCAGCTGGCGTTGTGGGGGGGCTCCCAGCCCCGGAGGGAGCCTTCGGGGTTATAAAATCATTCACGTTTGGGCGCCAGGTGTGGGTGTTTCAATTAATTATTGCCCAAGCAATAATTTTTTAATAAGGGTAGAGAATACAATACCAGACCCTGGATCCCGCGTGTGTATCCACCACGATCCACAGAGAGCGCTTCCCACGTGAACCCACCCTTTTATATCTAATTGGGACCTGATGGTCCAACCCCAAATAATTAGCTAATGGCTAATGAGGGGTGGAATAATTAGCTAATGGCTAATGGCGGGATGTGGCTATTAGCCTGATAGGCTAAAGCCATTCCCCATCAGCCCAGTACTCATTTGTGTCTTGCCTAGACTACAAACAAGACCTGTATTCCCAACTGACACACCTTTATCAATTACCGCTTTGGCCCACATCTGACCTTGATTTCTAGATAAGATTAGGATGCTTAATCACAGAATTGTCCCCACTTCCTGGTACAACCACTCCAGCCTAAGGCCTTCCTTTTTTGGACAGGTCCCCAAACCACTGAGCTTTGGGTTTTCTCGTGTTGGCTTTTCTTCCTCAGGAAGTAGCACCCTGTGGGCTCCAGGTTTGCTCCAGTTATGTGTATCGGAGACCAGTGGTGATTTTCTCACTGTCTGAGGTTGCTGTGTGTGCTTGTGAGTCTTACTATAACCTCTCAACAGAGGAAGAAAGGACGTTCAGAGAGATTTTAAGATCCCCTCCAGTGGGGGAAGGGGTGACCGCAGAGATGGCTCACTGATTAAGAGCGCTTGCTGCTCTTCCTCAGGACCTGGACTCAGTTTCCCCAGCACCCACATGGCAGTTCGCATCTGCCTGTAACTCCAGTTTCAGGGGATCTAGCAGCTTTTTGTGGCCTCTGTACAGGGTGTACATACACACAAAACAAAATAGATATTTACATAAAAGTGTAATAAATATTTATTTAAAATTTCCCAAGGCCAAAACCTCCCCACTTAGAACTCTTTTCTCATGTCCTTCCTGCGTCTTGTCGCATTCTTTTGGCAGATACTCATTGGGTTCACCTGTATGCTACAGTGAACTGCAACCCTAGCCTGTGACATCTGCAATCACTTTTTGTTGTTTTCTTTTAACATATAATATTATATTAATTATATACACAATGTATAGTATTACATATAGTATACTATATATAATTTACAATATATGTCATATACTGTATATAATATATTATATATAATGTGTGTATATATACATACATACTTACACACACACACAAACACAAATACAAACACACACATATCTTCCCTGCTTTAGACAGAAGTCTCGCTATGTAGTCCCGGCTGTTCTCGAACTCTCGATCCAGCTGCCGAGGCGATGCGCGTGCTACTCCCGAGACGCTTCAGTGAAACCCAGTTCCTACCCAGAAACACTTGGCAGAACCTGAGCTGCCGGGCCACCCAACCTGCCGGGTTGTTGGGGAAAGAGCCAGTCTGACCTCCGGGGGCGGGCTCAAAAGAGTGACACTATTCTAGGCCAATCCCAGCGGGGACACCGGCCGCGGGATCCAATCGCGAGCGAGCTAGGGAAGGGTGACAGCTCGGGCCGAAGATTACCATCTGCTGCTTGGGGTGATGATGCTCGGCTGCCGAGTCACCACCAGGACTCAAATACAGAGACTGCGGCCGCTTAAGGAGCAGCCGGGACTGAGTCCGGGGCCACTAGAGACCGGGAGGTGCGCTTATCTTGCTTTGCCTTCAAATAGAGCTTCAGTGACCCGTTCCAAGGACGTCCCTCTGTTGTCGTCCAGCTCCAACTCGCTGTCCCCAGGTAGGGGGCCCGCACTGGAAAGCCGGGGACCCTGCGCCCCACACGGGTAACTGAAAACACAGTCCTGAAAACGGTCCTACCTGAGCCTAGCCAGGCAGGAAGACTGTAACCGTGGGCTGAGTTTAAAAAACGAAAACAGAAACTCTCCTTCCGATCGGTAGCTGCTTTTTGCAAGGCCCTTAATCCGCAGCCAAATAACAACAGTTGCGTAACCTCCGGGTCCCCAAGGAACTGCATTGTTTACCTAGTGGGAACCAGCCGGTGCTTTTCGGCGCAGCACTGTGCGCATAGACTAAGCAGAGCCGGGAAAAAACTAAGTCCTGAGAGAACTTAGTTCGCTCCTTGGAGAAGAATCGGGAACCCTCTCCTGGCAAGGGCACTCTCGGAAATCTGGAACTTTCTCTTTGCTTACTCACACATTGTTCCAACTTCCCCATCTTTGAGAATTTAGGCTCTGGGATAAGGAATCAACTGATAAATTCTCTCCCCTGTTCTCCTCCCTCCAACAAACAGACTCCATCTGCCCACCTGAGCAATATGAAGATTTCATTCATCGAGCCCGCCATTCTCCTAAATGCGTTTGCTATGACCCTGAACGTCCCGCTGACAGCGCAGTACGTGTACCGGAGGATATGGGAAGAAACGGGTAACTACACCTTTGCTTCTGGTAGCAATGTCTCTGAATGTAAGCAAAACAGAAGCGACCCGATCTTTGCATTCCGGGAGGTAAGAAAAGAAAACCTCCCATCCTGTAGTCAACAGGGAATAGAAACAGGTTCCAAACCAGAGGCTCTCCAGGCATGACAACAACCCCAGCCCCCAACCCCTCCCCCACCACACACACACCCAAAAAAAAAAAAAGCTCAAATCCAGGGCCTTCTCTCGGTTCCCATTTCAGTTAATGGTTCCTCCTAACACCTTTAATGAGCCTCTTTGTAAAATTCCTCCCTGTGTGGGACCAGCTCTTTTCTCTTTAGGAATCTCACTACAACCACATCCGCTCTTCCTTGTTCTCCTGAATACAAGTGTCTGAAAAATTGGACCAGGGCCTTTGCCGCCCATGGGGGTGGGGCAGTATTTGTTGAGGTCGGGAGGCCGGGACACCTGTAAGTGTTGAGTCATGTGCCCACATCTGAGCTGGGAAGTGCTCACTTTGACTTTCAGTATTCTCCTAAAGTGTAGCTAGACATTGTGAGACCGTCCTCAGTTCCCTCTGTTTCTGACAGGAGCTCTGTTATCACTCTCTTGGGGCTGGAGGCCGTCTTTGTAAAAAGCCTGCCACGCCCAGGTCCAGAATGCAGGAGGCGACGTCAGATGTTTTCCTACAGTGTCACGTTTTCCAGCTCGAAACTGCTCTAGTGAGGGATATTTTGCGGAAGCAAGAGTGGTGCTGCTTTCACAAACACCAATGAGAGGAGATCGCTGAGTTGCCTTCCCTCATCTGAGGGTCTCTCTGTGCAGGCAAATGAGTCTGTAATGGGGACATGGCAGAGGACCCCCAAGAGAAGGCCTGAAGCCACCCCAGCTGCCCCAAGGTATCAGGTGGAATCTGGATGGGACAAGGTCCAGCTGCTTGGTCAGACCTTCCTCATGTTGGGGGAGAATTTTCTTGGAACAGAGCATTTCTGACCAGCCATAGGGCCTGCACAGTCATATACAGAAGGGTTCAAGCCTCCTGGAAAGGTTCACCACTCACCCCAGAGTCTGCTCGGGAGGCTGGGAAAGGAGGGTTGTGAGTTCAAGGCCAGACTGGGCTACCTTGTCTCAAGGTAACAACAAAGATAAGGGGTAGGAAGACTAGACAGCTGGCTGGAAGAAGCTAAGTTCAAGATCATATGACTATGACCTCTCTCTTTCTCTCTCTCTCCCCCCCCCCCCCCAGGAGTGAGAAGGTCCCAGAAATTCATCATTTCTGTGTGAGTCAGGGATTTCCTTCGTCCTTCCCCAGGTGACAGGAGCAAGCCCCTTGTTGCATTGGGAGGAGCCTAGAGGAAAAGCACAGTGTTAGCCCTTCCAGACCTGGCTCCTGATAAGCACACTACCCCCACCCCCAAATACATTCCTAGAGCAGCATGGTCGCCTTTAGATTTTAGCCAAACTTTCAGTTTGATTGTTTTTTCTCTTCCTTTTTTGTTTTGTTTCCAATTGGACTGATATTCAAGAGACTGTCCTTTTCTCAGGTATTGCCCCCAAAGCTGGTGCTCCAAGATCTTCTGTGCTTTCCCTAAGAGTAGGGAACTAGACCTTCCCACACTTAGCCCTACCCTGATCCCCACAGCTGAGGCAGGACCAGACAAGAAGGGGGATGATAGCATCACTTTTGCCTAGATCACTTCCTTCTGGACACTTTCCAGATGCTGCCCTCTTATGACTTCTCAGAGAACACCCTTCTCCCTCTCTCTGAATCTGAGAGCCTTGTCCCCTGTTCCGAGCTCCATCTCCAGCAATTAGCTCTGTTGTGTGAGCTCGGCCTCTTGATTTCCAAATGATGTGGGGCTAGGGGTTTGTGTCGTGGTCACCCTAAAAATAAGGAGCCAGCCCTGGGAGAGGACTAGAAAAACAAAATTTCTTCCTTACCAACCAGCTGCAATTGTCCATTGTGTGTAAAGGACACTGAGCATGCAACAGGGAGCACTGTACAGCTCAGCCATATTTGTCTGTTAGTCTTGTCCAAGTCTGTTTCTATGTTGCTGTGATAAAACACTGACCAAAGCCAGGCAGTGGTGGCGCACAGCTTTAATCCCAGCACTCAAAAGGCAGAGATAGGTGGATCTCAATGAGTTCAAGTCCAGCCTGGTCTACAGAGTGAGTTCCAGGACAGCTAAGGCTACACAGAGAACCCCTGTCTAAAGAAAAGCAAACAACAACAAAACAAAAACAACTGACCAAAAAGCACCTTGGAAACAGAAGGGGTTTATTTGGCTTGCAGGTCAGAGCCCATCATTGAGGCAGGAACCTGGAGCAGAGACCACTGAGGGAGTCACTCTCTGCTCAACAGCCTTCCTTACACAACTGAGACTGGCTGCCCAGGGATAGTATCACCCATACATAGTGGACTGGGGCCTCCTCCACCACTTCAGTAAAAATGCCCCTCGGACCTGGTCACAAGCCAATCTGATGGAAGCAGCTCCTCAGCGGAGGTTCCCTCCTCCAAGCTGACTCCGGTTTGTGTCAAGTTGGCTGAAGCTGACTCTAGCACATCCCAATAACAAACAGACCCACGTATACCTGTGTGCCAGCATGAAACGTATGATTTTTACAGTTCAGGGTGTGGAGACAAGAAATTTAACTTGGAATGGTGACTCATTGCTGGTATTTCTAGCACCTAGGGCGCAGAGGCAGGAAGGTCATGAGTCCAAAGCCAACCTGGGAAACTTAGTGAGACAATCCTGTCTCCCTAATTCAAGGGCTGAGGATGCAGCTTAGTGATAGGTAGCTTACTTGGCATGCACAAGGCCTTGGACTCAATCTTTGTCCCCACAAAATAACTTGTAATAAGCCTTATGGTAGTGAACATCTGTAATCCTGGCACTTGGGAGAGAGAAGCAGAAGGGTTACAAGTTCAAGACCCATTTAGGATATGTAAGGATACCTTGTCCCAACAAATTAAAAATTAAAGAATAAATTGCACTCTCTCACCTATATTTGGCATTTGAAAGCCTATATTTCAATGACAGTCTTATTTTCCAACCTCTGTTTATTAACATACACCACATATATATGTATAAAGTCATCTTAGTTAAGGTTTTATTGCTGTAAAGAGACAACATGACCACAGCAACTCTTATAAAGGAAAACATTTAATTGGGACTGGCTTACAGTTCAAAGGTTTAGTCCATTATCCTCATGGCAGCAAGTAAGGCAGTATGCAGGCAGACATGGTGCTGAGGAGGTAGCTGAGAATTCCACATCTGGATCTGCAGGCAGCAGGAACAGTCAGTGAGCCACTTCTGAACCCTCAAAGCCCACCCCTAGTGACATACTTCTTCAACAAGGCCATACATTATTGAAGAATAATGCTATTCCCTATGAATCTATGGGGGCCATTTTCATTTAAACCACCACCACAATACGCGTGCGCACACGCGCGCGCGCACACACACGTAATATTGCTGAGACTGGAGAATTACAGCTAGTGGCCACCTCTTTATGGGAACCCTTTCACAGTGGTTGGCTCTTTTGGCTAAGAAGTAAAGAAGTGTGTGTGGGGGGGGAGGGGTTCTAGCCATTGTCGACTTTGAGGAAGAAGGAATTTTTCAGCCACTCGCTACACCATTTCCTTGTTACACGAGTACCTCTTGAGAAGTGAATTGGTAACATGACCAATTTTTTTTAAAGTGTATAAATGTTTTACCTGAATGTGTGTTTATGTGCCACAGACATGCGTGCCCTCAGAGATTGGGAGAGGGCATCAGATCCCCTGAGACTGGAGTTACAGATGGTTGTGAGCCACCGTGTGGGTGCTGGGAACAGAATCCGGGTCCTCTGAAAGAGCAGCCAGTGCTCTGGTCACTGAGCCATCTCTCCAGCCCCATAGCTTGTGCCCTGTGTCCCTATTATGACTCCAGATGGAACCAGGCTTTGAGTTTCTTGTTAAAAACAAAACTGTGTAAGCACAGACGGCAGAGGTGGGGTAGCTGTGAAAGACTGGGTGAGGAATAATAGAAGCAAGCGGGAGACAGATTTGGGTGGACCAATATAAAGCAGGAACCCTGCTAGAAAAACCTGTTTGAAAAGTTGGCTAAAAGATGACTTTGTATTTATTTACTCAGGAAATATTTACGCCATGGCTACTGTAAGTACGCAGAGATGTGCACATAGAACAGGCAGGACTGAGCCCTGGACGTGACCCAGGGCTGGTGCCAGGCAACTCTTATGTCTTTCAGATGTAACCCTCCCAACAGCCTGCAAAGTTAATCTTTATCCCTCCTGTCAGAAGAAGCAGCAGCAGACACAATAATTTGATAATATCCTCTATGGCCAGCAAGTGGCAGAGGCCTTATCTTCTTCAGCCATGTGTCTGTTCAGTACCCACCAAGAGCCCGCCTTGTGCCCAGTCCTGTTCTCAGAGCTAGTGCCACCGTGTGTAAGAAGGCTCGCTTGTAAGTCTTGCTCCCTATGGATTAGGTTAGAGCGGGGCAGAAAAGCAGTTTTTTGTTTGTTTGTTTCTTGAGACAGGATCTCTCTTGTGTGACCCTGGCTGTCCTGGAACTTGTTCTGTAGACCAGACTAGCCTTGAACTCAGAGGTCTGCATGCCTCTGCCTCCCAAATGTTGGGATTAAAAGTGTGTGCCACCACCTCCCAGCTACATTTAATTTTCCTTTTTGTGGCTCATTAATTATCTGACTGCTTTCTGACAACATGGGTTTTTTGCTCTTAACACATGGTATGACCCATTGTAAAAATGCCACATGCCCTGTGCATGAATTGAACAATACTGAGACATGACACACACAGTATGTCTTTAAAAGAATTTTGAAATTATGTTTATGTGTATGGGTGTTTTGTATGTATGTATGTATGTATGTATGTGTACCATGTGCATGTCTGGTGCCTGTGGAGACAAAAAGAAGACATTAGGTTCCCTAGAACTGGAGTTACAGTTATGAGTCAGCACATGGATGATGGGGCCCAAACCTGGGTCCTCTGAAAGAACAGCCAGTGCTCCTAACCACTGAACTGTATCTCTAGCCCCACAGATATCTTTAAATAGCCCCAAGTTCTTCCATCCAGTGGTTGTGTAATGGCTGTCACAGTTGCCCAAGTGTGTGTCCTTGTGCACACATGTCCCTTGGTCTACCATCATTATATTTTCAGTCCACAGACTGCAGCTGTCTTGAGCAAGGCAAGACTCGTCCCCTGGCTCTGTCTCATTCCTTCTTTAGTAAACGAAAAAAATCGAGTCTTGCTCGTCTGTCTGTGGACACAGAGACTCTGCGTAGCTAGAGTCTACCAAGCAAGTGGGTGTCAACTGTCTGCTTCCCCCCTGTAGCCTAGGCAGGAAGACCCATCCCAGCAAGGGTCATCACCCAAACTGGAGAGCCGGAGTCAAAATGACCTCTCGGTGCAAATGGTTCATGCGGTAGGGGAGGAAAAATAGCATTCTATTGCTAGCCCCAGAGTCAGTGACATGCACACGGCCTTTGTAGGAACACTCATGCATGCAGTCTTCTTCTCATAGCTTTGAGTCTCTACCACAAGTGGTGTGTAGGTGTCATAACTAAGTGTGGGCATGTGACCTTCTGACATACGCTTTATGATCTGCATGAAAACTTAATTGGGTACTGTCCCCCCACTTACCTGAGGCCTCCCACTCACTACCAGCAGGGATCTCAAGGAGGCATACACTACCATCTTTTTTATGGTCATCGTATCTGTAAACACTTTGTCTTCTTTGTCCTTCCAGGAAGTTCAGAAAAAGACGTCTCTCTTCAACCTGCAAATGGAGATGAGTGGGCTAATTCCTGGTCTGGTGTCTACCTTCATGCTTTTATCAAGCAGCGACAACCACGGACGGAAACTCCCCATGGTTCTGTCATCGCTTGGCTCTCTAGGAACCAGCGTTTGGTTGTGTGTGCTGTCCTACTTTGACCTTCCCCTCCAGCTTCTGATCGTATCCACCTTCGTTGGTGCCCTTTTTGGGAATTACACCACGTTTTGGGGCGCTTGCTTTGCCTACATTGTGGATCAGTGTAAAGAATACAAGCAGAAAATCATTCGAATAGCCGTCCTGGATTTTATGCTCGGAATCGTTACTGGGCTCACGGGCCTGTCGTCTGGCTATTTTATCCGAGAACTGGGCTTTGTGTGGTCCTATTTCATCATCGCCGTAGTTCTTGTAGCCAACCTGACCTACATTTCATTTTTCCTCAGTGACCCCATAAAGGAGTCCTCATCTCAGATGGTCACCATGTCCTGCAGCGAAAACCTCAAGGACCTATTTTACCGGAGTTACATGCTTTTTAAAAATGGTTCCCGGAAGCGGCAGTCTTTGCTCTGTCTGCTGATTTTTACCATTGTCATTTATTTTTTTGTGATAATCGGCATTTCCCCAATTTTTACACTTTATGAGCTGGACTCTCCGCTCTGCTGGGATGAGGTGTACATAGGCTATGGTACAGCTTTGGGCAGTGTCTCCTTTTTGATAAGCTTCCTAGGCATATGGCTCTTTTCTTATTGTTTGGAGGATATTCACATTGCCTTCATTGGCATTCTTACCACCATGCTGGGAATGACGCTGGCTGCCTTCACCAGGACCACGCTCATGATGCTTCTAGGTAAGTTACACATGTGTTTGATTTTTTTGGAAGTGGGAGAAGGGGATTGCACTTGACACAAAGCTCCCTCTGAACCCATTCTATTTCAGTTTAAAGCAAATGGCTTGCCAGAAACCAATAATTAAAACACCAGATTTCCTAAAATATAACGAGTACATGAGATCACCATGATTTTCCAAATCTGCCTATTTGTCAAAAATACGTTCTTGGTACTAGTCAGTTCTTGAGCGTAGCTTTCACTGAAATGCGTGTTCCTTAGAATGCTGCGTTGGAACAGGCGATGGAGCTGTAATGTGGACTCTTGGTCCAAGGCAGCTGTTTCTATCATGGAGGTGTTAGTCATTGCCGCTTGCTGGAGAAACAGTTTGAAGAATCCGAATTAGGCTTGACTTCCTCCTATATTGCTGGGTGACCTTGGCGAGTTCATTCCTCTGAACCCTTTATTCTCTCTTTGTGCGATGGGCACAAGAAACTTCATTCAGAAGGTTTTATAACAGGTCTTGGAGAATGAGAAAGCACTTCGCATAGTGCCTCTGAGACAGTAGACACCACATCCCTGTTTCACAAGACCACATTAAGTCAACACGTGCAAATACTCTGAAAACTGTAAATACAGTATTTGCGAGAGCAAAAGTCATTATTTTATGATATGACGAAATATGATTCTATTAAGAAGCATAACTTGCTGGGCGGTGGTGGTGCACACCTTTAATCCCAGCACTCGGGAGGCAGAGGCAGGTGGATCTCTGTAAATTCGAGACCAGCTTGGTTTACAGAGTGAGTTCGAGATCCAGGATAGCTAGGGCTAATACACAGAGAAACCCTGTCTCGAAAAACCAAAAAAAAACCCAATAACAAAAAAAGATAACTTAAAACTGGTGGTGATGGCGCACGTCTTTAATCCCAGCATTTGCGAGGCAGAGGCAAGGGGATCTGTGAGTTTGAGGCCAGCCTGGTCTACAAAGGGAGTTCCAGGTGAGCCAGGGCTATATAGTGAGACCTTGTTTCATAATATATTTATATATATAATGTGTATATATACACATAATATTTTAGTATATACATTAAACATACATTTATCATCTGTGTATATCATGATATATATACCATATATGTGGGGGGGTATATATCTCACAATTTAAGAACAGAGACAATTGTGTTCATGAAGTTTCCAGCCAAAAAATGAACCAAGAAAACAATAAAGAGGCAATTTACCTATAAAGGAATCCATACAGTAAGGGACTAAGAGCCCCAAGAATGTAAAGTCCAAAGAACAAAAACCATATAAAAGGAGTAGGAATAGTGGCTCAACAGTTAAGAGCAGGTCCAGCCCGAGGATCAGAGTTCAGTTTCTTGACTCACAACTACCTCAACTCCAGGTTCAGGGGATCTAGAACCCTCTTCTGGCCACCATGGACGTTTACATGGGATACAACACATGCACACACACACACACACACACACACACACACACGCACACACACACACACAAAAGTACACACACATACTAATATAAATGAAAATAATAAATACTTTTAAATGGGTAAAAGCTGCTGCTGGGCAGTAGTGTACACACCTTTAATCCCAATATGTGGGAGGCAGAGGCAGGTAAATCTCTGTGAGTTCAAGGCCAGCCTGTTCTACAGAGTGAGTTCCAGGACAGCCAGGGCTGTTACACAGAGAAACCCTGTCTCAAAAAAGAAAAAAAAAAAAAGGTACAAGCTAATCAGTGGTCAAAAGTTACTAAATAAATTAAATAAATTGTTACAGCATTAGAAAAACAAATGGGTCTCATCTAGACCAAATTGAAGACACATGAATCAAAACATTCGTGAGTACTATTTGTAGAACCAAACCCAGAATTCTAGAGTAAAGCAAGCTTCGAACGGCCCATCAGTAGTCTGTTAGTGTACTAGGCAAAGCTTGGGTAGCTGGATTTTCAGCTGTGAGTCAGGCTTCATGGGAAGAGCTGTTTAGACAAGCGCGCACCCCGACTCAGCCTGATTTGACTACTGATCTGACCGTCTGTTCATCTCACAGTCAGGATACCGTTCTTTTTCACCATGATGCCATTCTCTGTCCTGAGGTCCATGCTGTCCAAGGTGGTCCACACGACTGAACAAGGTGAGTTCGCGCGAAGGGCTAGAACAGATGTTTCCCAACTTCAGCCTGTACAGCCGATGCCTGCAGCTTCTGAGCCGCCTTCCACCCCCTTTCTGCCGGGCTCCTTTGGTAGGAAAGCTTTACACTTAGGCAGAGGGGGCCCAGTTTGGGACCCTGATTTAGAGGGCTTCTCTGGCCTTGTCTCTGCCAGAAGACGGGAGGTCTCGGAGGCAAGGGCTCTCCTCACTGCGAACCTACAGCGCTCCTAAACTCCTAGCTGCACTCTGGCTAGCTAGGCCACTCTGGTTCATGGCGACTGAGTGCCTGGATGATCTTCTTCAGTGGACCATGCCCAGCCCTTGTAGTCCCTCTCCATCAAAGGGGGGTCCAGTGGGTGGCTTCATAGGCAGGTCTGCCATGACCTTGGAGTTGTACAGTGCCTGGGTGTCTACATCCAGGTGTGAATGGTCCTTTCTGAGTCATACAGCAAGGAGACTGAGGATGGCTCTCTCACCATTGTCCGGTTTCTAGAAGGAACTCTTAAAAAGCCTGGGGACTCCGTGTTTCCATCTGGCCTTCCACGGTGTAAAGACACATCACACTCATCCCTAACCCTTAGTAACATCTAAATACTGCTGTCCCTTTATGTCTGACAGGGAAGGTCCCAGAGCCACTCACAGACACCAACATTTTGACACGCTACAGTGGCACATGTGTAAAATTGTCAGACTCATTATTTTGCACACTAACCAAAAAAATTCATGAAAATAATTAAAACAGTTTTAAGCTGGATAGTATTTGTATATAATTTACATATCCCCCCAAGTCTTTCCCCATCTCTAGATGACCCCTGATACCTAAGATGATATGATTTTGTGAATAGTCATTTTGCTGTGTTGTCTAGGGAACAATGACAAAAAGTCTGCGTGTGTTTGGCACCTACCTATAGGTTTGGTGGGTGGAAGGCTGACCCTTTGGGTGTGAAGCCGGCAGACACAGAGGGCATCCATGCATGTGTGACAGTGACCTTCAGTTCCATTCTTATGCTGGGCCCCAGAAAGGTTTTCTTTTGGGCCTGAACCTGAGGCCAAGTTGGAAACACAAAGCCAAGGGAATTCCATGGAAGGGAATGCAGAGGAATGGGCAGTGTGGAGGCAGCCAGGCAGGTGGCCCGGACAGACAGGCGGAAAGGAGACATCCTGACCTAGCTCTGCTTCAGCAAGGTGGCCAGCAAGGAAGTCCCCAAATACAGAAGGAAGCAGGGGAGACGAGAGCTTCGGGGGTGCAGGCAAAGAATCACTACCCAGGGCGTAGATAAGAACAGCCCTGAGCAGCTATTGGCTTGTGGTGCCGGCCTCCCTCAGTAGCCTGCAATATCATCAAACTTAGGTACTCACTCACCTGTCTCGTATCTTAGCCTTGTGCGGATGTTCCTGCGTGAGTACGTATGCTCCTAATAGCACGTTTGGATTTGTGTCCGTCTGTCAACGCTGAGGAAAACTGTACTTCAATCAGTTTTTATATATTATTATTGGTTCTTGACCACTTGCAAACTGAAGCTGTGTCTTCTCAAAGCCGTTCACAGACTGCCATAATGGTTTTCTAGAGAGCGCTTAGGGGGAGAAAACTCTCAACAGGTGCCGTGGAGAAACAGACCTTTGCCCTTGGTTTCAGCAGTGGTTTCTTCGACAGAACACCAACAGAACAGCCATAAAAGAAAAATAATGTAGATAAAGGAGCTGAGAGATGGCTCAGTGGCTAAGGGCACTGGCTGCTCTCATAGAGGACCTGGGTTCTGCTCTCAGCACCCACATGGTGGATCTCAACCATCTGTAAGCCAGAGATCCAGTACCCTCTTCGGGCTTCCATGGGCACCAGGCATGCACATGGCGCACCTACATAGCTTGCAGGCCAAACATTCATACACATAAAATAAATCTAGAAATCATAATTATCTTGTTCCTACCTCTGAACTCAGAAGTGCCTTAGATAGTGATGAAATTGACGTAGCTTGGTATATTCCCATTCTTTATTTTTTCTAAATGGTCACTCTGTGCAAATATGATGCACATTAGAGTAATCGGGGGAGAAGGGGCACACCACAGAGGCCACTAGGTGCCACTCACTCCCTGCAAGCTGAACTCTGATAGTTCATAGCCTTGGGCATAGCTCAGTGGGAGAGCACAAGCTCGAATAGCTAGAAGAGAGAGAAGGTAGCATTTTGGTGATGTTTCTGAAATTCCCTGTGCTTCTCACAATCTTGTGTCCTGGACTTGCTGTCTTGTTCTGGCACCACTCACAAACTCATGGTGAGTATAAATGGGGGCACAATAAAACTGGTTTGAGTTGCAGGATTTGTTTTTAAAGTTCCTTCAGGTATATTTAATCCATCTTATCTCTACAAGTACCTAACACACTGGATTGCCCAGGGAAGTCGAGCAACAAGCTACACTATTCCATAACAGCCTATGTGTGAGAGAGATGGTGTCCGCCCCAACCTATTACTCTCAGAGAATGGATGGATCCCCTATGCACCAGCAGGGTACAGTCTGGCCTTTTGTACTGTAGCACTATTCCTGGGCATAGCAAGAGACACAAATAATATACTGTAACTAAGCAAGTCAGTTAAACTGGCTCCTTGCATCAACATAAATCACGAAGGCAGTACATGCTACTGGGTGATGGATGGGTATAGAGCCCTGAGTTAAACCTTTATTCATTCCTTTGACAAATGCTTGTTCAATGGCTGTCATGCACCAGGACAACTGGGCCCCGAGGACATCAGGGCAAGCAGAACAGCCATGTGTATGGGATCGATAGAGCTGGAGCTCAGTCAGAAAGAGACGCATAAATGCCCACACAGTATTTTCTATCCGTAGCTAGATTTCTGTCTAATGGGTGACTGGCCTCAAGGCTGTGGGAGGAGACACTGCAGTTTCCAAATGAGTCAGCTGGAGGTACCTTTGTCAGCTTTTCCCGCAGACGTCAGTGCTCAGCTATTGGGGTGTTCACTGTCTCTCCCATCAAGTCCACGGGGAGCACCTTGCCTCAGACCCTTCATCTGCATCAGTTACTTCTCAGGCTGTTGTTGTATGAGGCAGGTTCTCACGCTAAGAATGACTTGAATTCTGATTCTCCTGCCTTCACCTCCTGAGTGTTGGGATTACACGTGAGTGCCACCACCCTGGTTTGTGCTGTGCTGGGGAGGGAACCCTGGGACTTCTTGCATGCTAGACAAGCGCTGTGCCATCTGAATTGCATCCCCAGCCCCTTCTCAAGGATGTGAGAAGATGGATCACTCAAGGATCACATGTCATGTCCTGTGTCTCTCTCTCTCTCTCTCTCTCTCTCTCTCTCTCTCTCTCTCTCTCTCTCTCTCTCTCTCTTTCCTTCCTTCCTTCCTTTCTTCTTGCTTGCTTGTTTTTTTTTAATTTTTTTTATTTTTATTTATTTATTTATTTTTATTGGTGCAGAGACATTCAAGACAGGCTTTCTCTGCATGTAACCTTGGCTGTCCTGGAACTTGCTCTATAGACCAGGTTGGCCTTGAACTCAGAGATCTGCCTGCCTCTGTCTCTGCCTCCCGAGGGCTAGGATTAAAGGCACATGCCACCATGGACCAGCTCTGTGGCTGTTTTCAATGAACAAATTCTCTTGGTTCACTTTTGACTATTGTTTTGTAATTCAGTCTTTTTCTTTTTCTTTCTCCCTCCGTACCCCTGCCCCAAACAGGTGCATTGTTTGCTTGCATAGCTTTCTTAGAAACACTTAGTGGAGTCACTGCGACCTCTGCTTACAATGGTATTTATTCGGCCACGGTTTCTTGGTACCCTGGCTTCATTTTTCTGCTGTCTGCTGGCCTCCTCATCCTCCCAGTCATCAGTTTATGGTAGGTGCCTCATGATTTTATCATAAGACATACAGTTAAGTGAATCTTCTAACTCTACATGCAAACAACACAGATTCTTGACATTTGGCCTTGGAGGATGCTTTTCTAGAGAACTGTTGGTCATGAACACACCTGTTAATAACGGGAGACCTTAGAATGAGACAACTGGCCATTGATAACTGAGGGTGGTGGTGGGCTTAGGTCACAGACATAAGGAAGTCATTTTATGGGCACTCTTAAGAAGAGCTGGAAAGATGGCTCAGTAGTTAAGATCACTGGCTGATCTTACAGAGGCCCTGAGTTCAATTCCCAGCAACCACATGGTGGCTCACAATCATCCATAATGAGATCTGGTGTCCTCTTCTGGCCTGCAGGCATACATGCAGACAGAACACTGTATATATACATACATACATACATACATACATACATACATACATACATACAAGAATAGTATCTTGGGTGTGTAGGAGAGAGAACTCATTTATTAATTTTAAAATGCTATACATAATGAGTCAGTGAGGTTTAAAATGCCGGGATATGCCTGTCACACAGAGGTTGTATAATTTATTAAAAGCTGTATATGGGTTGAAACGAGAGAATCTTGGTTACTTATGTCTTTTAACCCCTTCCAAATGCTCATTTGGTTTTGTAGGGGTGTCAAGTACATTGGCTGGGAAGAGGGGAGCTACACGCTCTTTGCCCCAGAAGAGCCCAGTGAGCCCACGTCAGAGTGACGACAGTCGACAGTAACGCGCACGTCATATGCACAACTCCAGAAGAACATACACCCCACAGTCAGTATTTCATTAGCAGTTTGTGTCTCAGGTCCTTTCTCCTAAACCAAGCGAGCTGTGAGGCAGCGCCCGGCTCTGCTGCTTCTGGGGCCGCCCATCACTGTATTCTTCAGTACAGCAAAGTCCAGGCCTCAGAGCCCTCCTCGCTTCTCCATGGACCAGACAAACAAAGTAGAGAGCGGAGGAGACCTGGAGAAACTGCAATAAGACTGGAAGCAATAACCTCACTGACAGGCTCCAATCTCTCACGTGGAAACCAAGGAGTCCCAACCTCGGTCTGTCTGTCTGCACAATGGGCTTCTGACTGCTCAGGGATTTTGAAGACTTAATGAAGAATTTTTATGCTGACTAGTCACTGATATGAAAATAATGTTCCAGGCGTTTATAACACTTTCTATACTTGACCTATCAAGGCTCCACTGATGGGAGCAAAAACCCTTGAAGAGAAGCACTTTTTAAAATAAATAGTTTTCACCTCTCCTAATATTTTATTCGGTGACAATCTTGATAATGTTTTTATATGTAATGGGGGAGTGAGTACACATTCAGATTATAAATAAAACTGTCTTAAATTTTAAAATTGAGCAGTCAGCTCACCGTGTATAAAGTCAGTCATACCTTGCAGCCTGCTCTCGCTCCCGGGCTCGGCAGAAGGCTATCACGACCCACAAACCCTGGCTGGGTTTCCTACCTCTGATCAATCTTACCTTCCTGTCGCCCAGGCTCCACACTGTGCTGTGGGGGATGTTTCTAAAACACAGATCTTTTCTTTTCCGGCTAGAATCCTTCAGCAACTGTTGCTCATAGGAAAATAATCAGGCAAGTATGTGACCACAGCCTGGTCCTGCCCCGTCCCATGTCACAACACATTACAACCATACTCAGACCCACCCTCGTCTCCCGAACACCCCGTCTCCTTTTCACACTGTTCCGTTCGTCCTTCTTTTCACCTTTCCCTGAAACTGCCATGTGTCAGCCAAAACACTGCATTCCCTGTACAGCCAGGGTTCTCGACATTTGTCCACCCTCCTGCAATCTCCGCAGGGCTTCCACAGCCTGTTATATAAACAGGAATCCATCTAGCCTTTTCCACTGGAATTTTTTAAAGATTCAATTTATTTTTATGTGTTCGAATGTTTGACAGCACGGTATGCCTGTGCGTCATATGCATGCAGGGCTCACAGAGTCCAGAAGAGGGCGCTGTGCCGTCTGGAACTGGGGTTACAGATGCAGGTGAGCCGTCATGTGGGTGCTAGGACTGAACCCAGATCCTGTACAACAGCAGCCGGTGCTCTCAACCACTGAGCCATCTCTCCAGCCCCAGATTCTATTTGTGTCCCTCCCCCCCAGTCTTCTTGAGGACCGGGACAGTCTTTGTTGCATGCTCAGTAAATGTTGCAGAACTAAATTTGATGACTACAGCTTCTTTCCTTTTATTTGTAAGAACTGTTTAAAGTTACAACTTTAATGGTTTATAAAGTAACCACTCCCACAGTTACTAAGCTAACCCTGCAAACAGACTGAAAAAAAAATGTTGGGGTGTGTACCTTTCAAGTTGATTGTCCCTCTTTTCATGGGTTATTCAATACCTTGCATTTTTCTTTTCTTTACCGTGTGTGCAGGTATGTACACATTTGATTTGTTTGTGCCTGTGGAGGCCACAAGATAGCTGCCGCTCTGCTTGCTTGCTTTCTTCTCTTTCTTTTCTTTCTTTCTTTTTTTTTTGATAATGATCTCTGTAGAATACGTTGCAGCTGTGGAGTTGAGCAGTGATTGGACAGTTCTGGAGGGGCAGAGCCGCAACAAGACAGCTCAGCCCTGGAGAAAAGGTATCCTGACTTATCCGGAAGCCGGGCTACCTAGAGCCACAGTAGGACAGCTCTGGAGGCTTGAGATGCCATAGGACAACACAGTCCTGGAGGAAAGGTGTCCTGACTTATGGGGATGCTGGGGTGTGATGGAGGATAGGCTCCTGGCAGGATACAGCAATCCTGCTCCTCTCCTGGAGAGTGGCTTCAGCTGAGCTCTGCTCTGTCCCCCTGAGGGAACATGCTACCAGAGCTGTCAGCTTCTTCCACCGGAGATGTTACTTCTGCTAACACTCTGTCTGCTAAAGGGGAAGCCCCTACAGAAATGTAGCAATCTCCTCCAGCTCAGGCAAAAAGTTCTTACTTTTCTGCTCAGCCTTGCTTAGCCCTTCTTAGGAAGCTTGTCAGCGAATGAACATCTTCACCCAAGACTCTTCTGAGAGAGAGATTTTTTGGGGGGAGGGAGTAGTCCAGGATGGGTAACTGCCTCTGTCAGGGAAGTAAAAGGCAGCCTGCTACTGAACAGGCAGAGAGGCTTATATAGGGCTTCTTAGGGGTGGAGTCTTCCCAGGGAGAAGAGGGATTGGTTGGTTTTGACTGCTCAGGGATTGGCTAGTCAGTTGGTCAAGGGCAGAAATGGCTCTGATCAGAGGGTCAGTGTTACCTTCACTGGTTCTTTTTAGCCTTTTGACTCTAATCTTAGGACCAGAGCATATTTCTTTCCCTGGCTCTGATTCTAGGGACAAAGTGTGTTTCTTTAGTACTGGTTTCAGAGTCAGGGCAGGTTTCTTTGGTCCTGGGTTCAGGGATAAAGACCTTTTTTTTCCCTCCTGGTTCAGGTCTCAGATCCAGGGTGTGTTTCTTTCACTGGCTCTGGGTTCAGAGTCAGGGTGCTCAGTGATTGGTTGGTTTGCTGCTCCAGTTGGCCCTTTTACCTTACAGTCTCTGCCTGGTCTATTGCTCTCTAAGGAGCCAGGGCTGGATGGCCAGTGAGTCTCCAACTCCCCAGAGCTGGGATTCCGAGTCACACTGTCAAGCTGGCTTTCTTGATAAGTTCTGAGGGACTAAACTCATGGCTTCCTGTTTGCAAGGCAAGAACTTTTACTGACTGAGCTGTCTCCTTAGCCCCTTTACCAGTTTTTTTTTTTTTAAAAAAAAACTTCTTTATTGATTTTTTAGGAGTTTCACATCATGCCCCCAATTCTGCTCACTTCCTAGTTCCTCTATATCCTCCCCTCACTCCTGTAGCGCACCCCCACAAAAGAAAACAAAACAAAGCAAGTGAACAAACAAAAACAAAACAAAACCAACAATAAAAACCCAAAACAAAAACAAAACCAACCCCTTTGCTTTTCCTTCTCTCCCACCTCTCCAACACCTCTCTATTCATCCTGCTCCTTTATCATGTTTCAAAGTTATGGGTAATGACACAGATGCCATCATGTTTTCTATAATCTGAGAAAAAAAAAAAACAACTTTTTTTTTTTTTGAGACAGGGTTTCTCTGTGTCCTGGCTGTCCTGGAACTTGTTTTGTAGATCAGTCAGGCTGGCCTCAAACTCACAGAGATCCACCTGCCTCTGTCTCCCAAGAGCTAGGGGGAAACAAAAGCACTTTATGTTTACAAAGTCCATTCTCTATCAAGGCATTGTATTCTTAGTAACCCTGTGAAATATATCTTAATTTCCCACACGTGACAGAGGAGGAAGGGAATTCTCAGGGG
>JAQHUG010000136.1:3716871-3735232 GCA_028555095.1 Dicrostonyx torquatus
GACCAGCCAGGTCTACAAGAGCTAGTTCCAGGACAGGCTCCAAAGCCACAGAGAAACCCTGTCTCGAACTCCCCCCCCAAAAAAAACCTGTCATCTAATATCCACAGTACAACCTGATTATTTAAAGAAATAATATTAAGGCAGGATTGGTCTTTATGGAATCCAGAATGCAAAGGAGAAAAAATGCTCCTTTGGTTTAGCAGTATAGAAAAGGTGGGCTGTCTCACATCTCCTGAATTGGTTTTTGTCATGGGAGAGAAACACGTTTCTAGGATGAGCATCCAACACCCAAATCATAATGTACAACCGCTCATGAGCTTTATTCTCCATTGCTTCATCCATCTCTCTACAGCTTTAACTCAATGGCTTGTTACCTGTGGTCAAAGCCCCCAAATATCAATGTTTTGCAGAGACCCAGTCATAACACTTTATTACAAGATACTAAAGAAATTGCTTTAGCTTATTATCAGCTGTTAACTATAACAGCTATTACTGTTGACCTTTTACTTTATAAATTATCAACTAATTTACCTTGTAATAATAACAATTTAATTTGTAAATTAATTACCATAGGCATCGGCTTCGGAAAAAAAATAAGAGTTAGGTAATAGTCACAATTTCAGGTATCCAATAGAGGTTCTGGAATGGGACTCCATGGACCAAGGATCTCTAGATGAGCTTGTAAACAAGCGGAGGTTGCCTTGGGTTCAGTGTTCTAAAGAAATGCTTGTATACCAGAACTGAGTGGGAAGGAGGGATGGGAGAGGGGGAAGGAGGGAGACGGAGAAATTCCCTTCCCTGCTTTCATGTTCTGGATTATCTGAATTCAGTAGACCTACACTTGAGTCTTGCAATCTACTTTAGAAACTAACCCAGGGCTAACAGGATGGCTCCTCAGATAAAGGTGCTTGCCACCAAGACGACCTGAAGGTCAATCCCAGGGACCCAAATGGTAGGAGAGAACCAACTCCTACGAGCTGCCCTCCAACCTTCACATAGATGCTGTGGTCCACACATAATGAATAGCAATACACTTAAAAGGCATTTTTATTGAGAACTTCATACAGTATATTTTGATCAACTTCAACGCCCCCAAACTCCTCCCCAGACCTATTGCCTCCACCCTTACCTCCCTACCCAACCTATTTCCGGCTTTTTCATGTTTGCTTTTAAAACCTTGTGTTGCTCAGCTATTCTTGGGAGTAGGGCCTGACCTGGAGTGCGGTGGTCCTAGCAGAGATCACATGTTTAAGGAAATGCACTCCTCCCAGCAGCTATCAAATGGCGATAGCTCCTGAGCTAGCGGTGAGGGTGTGCCCACACCCTGCCTACCTCCACACCAGGGTCTTGTCTGGCTTGAGCATGCACAACCCTGTGCGTGCTTCAGAGTTCATGTGCCAACTGAGCTGCTGGGTCTAGAAACAGTTTCAGAGGAGTTGCCAGGGGTGGCTGGCATGACCCCAGTGAAAATAAAGTGTGGGGGGACAACACACACCCACTACACAGGAACTGATTAAAAGGCAGCAAGCATATTTATAGTTCTGAAGGCAGGGGAGAAAAGTGTCCAAGGGAAATGCTGTTTGCCAAACCCCAATTTTATGGGTTAAAATCCCAACTCTTGTTGCACCCCTATTTCGTATGCTTCTCCTTTATCCCTAGTATTATGAATTTTAATTAAATATTGATACAGCGATCACAGCTTGGAGTCTCCCTACCCCAACCTCTATCCCCTGAGGGGGAGGGGCTGTGAGTTAATAATGAGCTTCATGGAAACCCTCAGGAGCCACTGATGCTCTCAGCCTCTCCTACCTGGCTGTTCATCTGTCTTTAAGGATACCCTTGTCAACAAATGACAGTGTCGTGAGCTATGCTCGCAAATCACTGAACCTGATTCAATGAGGAGGCATAGGAAACCATCCGTAACCAGTCTGTCACTAGCACAACTCACAACAGAGAAGTCAGGATCAATGCCTGAGTCCTGACTCGGGGGTAGTGCTGTAGGACAGAACCCTACCTGGCTCTAACTCCTGTAGAGAGTCAAGAGAGTGGAGCAACAGGACAGCCAGTGTTTGCTGGAGATCACCTGCTGTTGCAAGTTCTGAGTGGTGTACAGAGCACCTTCCCAGCAGATCTGGACGCTTCCTGTAAAGGACCTTGAATATGAAGAAGCAGACTGGTAGCAATGAGAACATTGAACCAGCAGAGAGCATCTAAGAGGAAAACTGCAGAGGGATGTGCAGGTTTCAAGGAACCCAAATGATTTCCCAACTGCAAACAAGCACCGTGGGCTCTAGATTAGGAAGCACCAGCAGATTTTGCTTCTCAGCTTTAGGCTCTTCATTAGCAGCTTTCTCGGGACACTAAAGGCTATTTTAATATAAATGAGTCTCACACTGCAGAGGGGAGACAGGAGCTGGGGTGGTGCCTACCTTTAATCCTAGCACTTGAAGGCGGGTGGATCTTTGAGTTCAAGGCCAGCCTGGTCTACAGAGTGAGTTCCAGAGAAACCCTGTCTTGAAAAACAAAACAAAACTAAATAAAAAACAAATCCTTAGTCAGGTGTGATGGTGCATGCCTTTAATCCAAGCATCTGGGAGGTGGAGACTGGAGGATCCCTGTGGGCTTGAGGCTAGCCTGGTTGACACAGTGAGTTCCAAGTCAGCCTGAGCTAGATGATAACAGAGACTCTGTCTCAAAACAAAAAAACCTAAAAGCAAAAACCCCTAAAGATGGTTATCTAAAATTAAGTTTACAGAAGAGGAGAAGGGAGGCTAAGCTGCGAGCTGTGGAATTTGTAACGTTTAGTAGAAACACATTTTCAGAACCCAGGAACCTGGACTTTGCTGTAACCTCACAGCTCAGAAACCACCTCTCGGCTTTACTCACGACCCAAAACTAAAGACCCACACACACACACTTCCAAGTGACCAAGCGGTCTCGTCAGTACTTTAATGTTGAGTATGCCAGACTGGAGCGGAGGCAGCTACAGGTGCACTGCTGCGTTCCTGCACGGCACCCGCATCACAGCAAGCCCAGCTTGTGTTCCACCATCAAGTGTGGCTCGCCCATCAGCTCACTCTGTGATGGATCTGGAAAGAAACAAAAACAGGCACAGAAATGACTCTTCAGACACAGACTTTAAGTTCAGGGGTCATCGTATGAGAACCTGAGACATTCAAAACCACCCCAATGTGACAATAAGCAGGCTGTCTGAGGCTGGAGCACAGAAGTGACTGCAAAGAGGCTAAGGGAACTTGGGGTGAGCAGTAAAACAATTCTGCATCTTGACTGAGGGGACTCAGCTACACACATCTGTGGAGAACTGTCCACTTAAAAATGGATGCATCCAATAGCTTATCAGTCAGATACAATATAGGTGACTCAAGAAAAAGAACATGGGATTGGAGACATGGTTCAACAGTTAAAAGTGCTAGCTGCCCTTCTAGAGGACCCAGGTTCGAATCCCAGCACCCACATGATAGCTCAGAACTGTCTGTAAATCCAATAGCAAGAGACCTGGCACCCTCCTCACACAGACATACGTGCACGCAAAACACCAATGCACATGAAAGCTTTTTGTTGAGGCAGGGTTTCTATGTGTAGCCCTGGCTGTCCTGGAACTCACTCTATAGACCAGGCTGGCCTTGAACTCAGAGATTCTCCTGCCTCTGCCTCCCTAGCACTGAGATTAAAGATGTGGACCACCACTGCCCAGCTATAAGCAAATCTTTTCTTAAAAAAAGAAATAAAGAAAAAAAGAAAGATAAAAAAGCTTTTTTCCAAAGTTCTGATGTTTCCGATGGCTTCTCACCTGACTAAGAAGCATTCATATTGCAAAAACATTTTTAAATGACTTATTTTTACTTTATGTGTATTGCTATTATGCCTGCATGTATGTCTGTGTGAGGGTGTCAGATGCCCTAAATGCCATGTGGGTGCTGAGAACTCAACTCCAGTCCCCTGGAAGAGCAAGCAGTCAGTGCTCTTAACCACTGAGCCCTTCTCTAGCCTCTGCAAAAACATTTTATCTTTTCTATTTCCTGCCCCATCACAGACACACAAACAGAAATCAGAATTCCAAAGCAAGAACATCTTAAACCCCACCACCTCGTGTTAGAGACTAGAAAGCTGAATTGGACTGTAGTAAGACACCAAAAGCCTTTGATGGGTCCCATCAACACGGGCTCCCTGGAAAGTCTCTGCCCTCTCAACACTGACCGAGCCCAATGCGCCAAACCAGCAGTGTGCACAAGAAACTAATGGATGCGGGAGCAAAGGGGGCTTGCAGAAGCATAAAGAATCTGCTCGAGTGGTGTTTTAGGTTTCGAGCACACAGTTAACTCATCCTTTAGCTCCACCTTTCAATGCTCTGATTCTCAGAATGTGTCATCACTCTCGCCAAAACAGAAGTACCCGGCAGCACTAGTCCACAAGTTAGGGGACGTGCCCCGAACACCCAGGAGACAGGAGGAGCCTTTCCTGGAGCCAAAGCTCATTTACCATAAGTAAGGAGGTGAGGGCACCTCAAAAAGCCCTGTTTTATTTCCTGGTGTCTCATAAAATGTGCAGAACCGAATTAGCCAACACTCCCTGAGGAGACGGAGCTGCAGTCTGAGCAGAGTGCAGAGGAGCAGTGAGTGTGCAGGAGATCACTCACGGATGAACAAGACGCCAGGGAAGGGCTATGCAATGAATTAATGCAGCACAGGGTGACTTCCGGTAGCCATAACCATCCTCAGCTACCCCTCAAGGGCACACAGTCCTCAACCGAGACCAGCACACTATAGCAGTCTCACCATGGAGGACAGGGGAGCTCTGCAGCTAACTTCTACCTCACAAAGAGATGCAGAGAATGAAAACACACAAAAAAGATGTTCATAAGCTCATTTTGTGATCTTCTGAGACGTGAAATTATGTCACATCAGAGCTCTGCCAAAGATGACTAGATGGGCCGAACAGTAGTGGCGCATGGCTTTAATCCCAGCACTCAGGAGGCAGAGACAGGAGGATCTCTGTGAGTTCGAGGCCAGCCTGGTCTACAGAGAGTCCCAGAACAGGCTCCAAAGCTACAGAGAAACCCTATCTTGAAAAGCCCCCCCCCTCAAAAGACTAAATGGCTTTGAGTGCATTCTGGGTAAGCACCCAATATCTGTCTGTGGTCTTCAGGTACTGATTTATCCTGCAAGGCTGCCTTTTCAACCTCCCCTTACTCCATGCTGTATCCTGCTGGCTCCCATCACTCTACAAGCCAGTACCACACACATGGGAAATCTTGGAACAAACACCATTAATTAAGCACACATTTGCACACCTTGAGTCTACACCAGTGTACACTGACAATGGCCTTTGTGCTCAGCACATAGATCACGACGCTGCTGTGATCTGACTGCAATGATTACTCCTCAGAGCATCAAGTGCTCCTCGGTGCGCTGAGACAAGGCCCACTCGGCCTCTCACAAGCCTACAGCAGTCCCCAAAGACAGAGATGCCCACAAGAAGCAGCTCTAATGCCGGACTTAAGTACCCGAGGAGCCCTGGACATGAAGTCCTTTCTGGAACAAAACACCAACTATACAAGCATCTCCCGACCCTCTCTTCACTCAGGACCACCTGGACATGCGCTATCGGGAAGTCTCCGGTGTCTTCTATCCTCCAGCAATCCACAGCTGGCTAGCTCATCAGCTTGCTCGCAAGCCTTAGCTGTCAGACCCAAATCTACCATTTCTCTAGCCTCAAACAGCCTTCCCTCTGATTTTTACTGAGGAATCAACTTATGTATTATATCCTGGAGGCACCTGTCCCTCCCAACCCAACATTACTTAAATTCCCAAATTTATCATAATCCCTCCTTCCTGCTTTAGCTCAACACGTGATTCTTCCACCTGAAGACAGAGCCAAGGTTCACTGTTTTGTATTCAGAGCAAGAAACAAAACAACAACAACAAAAATGCAGTTTTGCCCAGTGCCTTCATATGTGACTGAATTAATGCTCAAAACTCCCTTCTTGCTCTCTTTCTTAACATGCAAATACAGAAGATTTTTATATGGGTCAATTTTCTAATTCATTAACTTTTATTTAAAGCTAAAAAGAAATGGACCAAACTGTTGTCTTAGTAGTCCGAGTAGCTTACGAACACTAGGCTGCAGGCATTCATAGTTCCCCAGGGAACAGTGGCTCACTGGTCTTCTGCTGTGTCCACCACCAAGTAGCAGCAAGATAAATATAGTGCAGGTATGCAGGTTTCTCCACCTCCCCTGCACTGCTGGGGTGGACCAGGCAGAGGCTGTGCACAGAAGCAGAAGTTGCTGCATGCATGGCTCCTACTCAGAAGTTACCCATCTCAGCTACAGTACCATTCCTGGGAAACATGGGGAAGAGCGCAGGCTCTTCCTTCTGCCTCACTTCCCACCTCCGCACTCAGACTGCTGGACGGGGTGTGAAACTGTATAGGACATTTGTATCCAACTCCTCTGTTATCTGAAAACCAGTTCCATAGATGCGCGTGCACACACACGCGCGTGTGCACATACACGCACACACAACATGCCGATGGAGTGCCCAAGGGCAGGACCGACATCAGGAGTAGAGTAGATACTAAGGAGACTGAAATGCACAATCTCAGGCTGTGAATAAACACAAATTACTCCAATCAGCTTTGATTCCCCCAGGACAATGAGTCTGCTGGCTGCGATCCCCTTGTATAGTACAGGGGGTCCACAGTGTTGAGTGTCACTCACCATTAAGAATATCCTCAAAACCAATGGTCTCATCATTGCCCCGCAGAATATCCAGCGACAGGTTTGAGCTTGGAAGGAATGGAAGACGCTGAACCTGGGGGAGAAGAGAAAAGAGCGGTTTAGAAAAATCAAGGGGAAAGGCAGACTGTGTGCCATAATCCCATGCTCTTTCACGCTTTATTTAAAAATTTACAAAACTAAGTAAAACTGCAGTTTAGCCAGTGGGGAAAAAATAATTCAATTTAGGTACAGACCAAGTTTTAAAGTGTGTTGGCATTGGAACGGTAACTTCTACTAACTTAACTAACCCTTCAAGTCTGCCTGTGTTTACGACCACTAACTAACCCTTCACATCTGCCTGTGTTTACGACCACTAACTAACCCTTCACATCTGCCTGTGTTTACGACCACTAACTAACCCTTCACGTCTGCCTGTGTTTATGACCACTAACTAACCCTTCACATCTGCCTGTGTTTACGACCACTAACTAACCCTTCACATCTGCCTGTGTTTACGACCACTAACTAACCCTTCACATCTGCCTGTGTTTATGACCACTAACTAACCCTTCACATCTGCCTGTGTTTACGACCACTAACTCACCCTTCACATCTGCCTGTGTTTTAGGGTATTGCTTCTGTTGGGGCAGAAGGGGTCACATAGCGTGTAACTGTTGTGGGATATCTGTACACTGTATGAAGATGTGTTGCTGTGACTGGTGTAATAAGGAGCTGAAGGGCCATCGGCAGGAGGTAGCAGACAGAGAGAGCTCTGGGAAGAAGAAAGGAGTGGCCAGCTGGACAAAGAGGAAGCCGGACATGCAGGAGGAGAGGTAAAAGCCACAAGCCACAGGGCAGTACGTAGATGAACAGAAATGGGTTAAGTTATAAGAGGTAGTTAGAAACAAGCTTCCATAATTAATAAGAGGCCTCCACGTCATTATCTGGGAGCTGGCTAGCAGGACAGAGAAAGACGCATTCCACGTGATGAAAAGCAAAGCAAACTCCCAGAGCCGAACACACCACCTCACTTGAGCACAGGGAGACCAGGTTTCTGAGGAATCCCAGGTGAGCAAGCACCACTCCATTGAGCAAAGGACACCTCACTTCTATGTTGTTCTGCACGCTTAGAATAAAGGTAAAACAACCTTTCTAAATGCAGTGGTAACCGACAATGCAGACCAACTCACTTATAAGGCTTTTAAATCAGTGTCCTTCAGCCAATGTAACCTCTTGTGCCAAGTCCTAAAGGCAGGTAGACTGGCAACCAGGTGAGGCATCAGCAAAGCACAGGCTGTGCAGGCAGGAACATCTGGATTCACATTCTGACTGTCACTGACCCAATCACACAGCTTTGTGTAAGTCACCGTCTGAGGGAGCGGACACAGACAAGGTGCGCTACACAGCCACACGGCAACCACTGCCACAGCCGGTGCTCAGCACACTCAACCACACACAGCCTGCACACTCAACCACACACAGCCTGCACACGGCAACCGCTGCCACAGCCGGTACTCAGCACACTCAACCACACACAGCCTGCACACTCAACCACACACAGCCTGCACACGGCAACCGCTGCCACAGCCAGTACTCAGCACACTCAACCACACACAGCCTGCACACGGCAACCGCTGCCACAGCCGGCGCTCAGCACACTCAACCACACACAGCCTGCACACGTCAACCGCTGCCACAGCCAGTACTCAGCACACTCAACCACACACAGCCTGCACACGTCAACCGCTGCCACAGCCAGTACTCAGCACACTCAACCACACACAGCCTGCACACGTCAACCGCTGCCACAGCCAGTACTCAGCACACTCAACCACACACAGCCTGCACACGTCAACCGCTGCCACAGCCAGTACTCAGCACACTCAACCACACACAGCCTGCACACGACAACCACTGCCACAGGGGGCACTCAGCACAATCAACCACACACAGCCTGCACACGACAACCACTACTACAGCCAGTGCTCAACACAGTCAACCTCGCAAAGGCTGTACACAGCAACCGCTGCCATAGTCGGTGCCAAACACACTCAGATGTGTCCAAACTCAGTTTTCAGTCCTGCTGCAGATCATTTTACACTTTACCAAGAGTATGAGGTAGTCAGCAACTAAAGATGCAGAGACAGTTAAGGGGAGACCTACCCTTACCATTCTGACTGAAGTACTATTCTCAATTGCCAACAGACTAAGGTGTTATTTGATCTTTACAATGTGAAAAAATTTCTCCAGTTGTCATTCAAAATCAAAAAAGAGGAAGCATGGAAAGGAGAGAAGAAAGAGGAAGAAACAGAAATAGAAACAGGAACCTAGAAATGGAGAAGAGAGCAAAGGGTCTGGGAGGCAGTTAAGTCAGGGACAACCACAAAAGAGCATTTAAAGTGGGGCTTGCAAAACACAAGCAAGGGATCAGGAAAACAAGGAACGGACACTGAGCAAAGCTTTTTGACAAAATGGCAGTGAAAACTCAGGCCATGTATTTTACTAGCAATGTGTAACTTACATCAAGGCAGACAGGAAATAGAGGATGCTAACAGTTCTGTGCACACACTGTCCTGTGGAATCTTCAGGACAACCCTGTCCTGTTGTCACTGCCTTTCTGTCTCACTCCAACAAGGAACTGAGCGATGGCTCAGCAGCGAAGAGCCCGGGTTGCTCTCCTGGGAAACCAAGTTCCCAGCACTGATATGGAGGCTAAGAAGAGCTTGTAACTCAGTTCCCAGGGGATCTGGCCTCTGCAAACACTACACACATGGTGCATAGACATATATGCAAACAGGGATGTAAAATAAGACTAAATAAACCTTAAACAGCAATGGATGTGCTTCAGCCTGTTACACTTGAGTTTAGATTAGATGGTGCAGCCTATACTCAGACTTAAGCCATTTCATTTAAAGCCACTTTAGAGCCTTATTCTGGTAAAGCAGTACTTACAGTAGCTCCCAGAACCAGCAGCCTATAAAGCCAATGGCATTCACAGCACTGACCACAGGACTCAAGTTTAGCTGGCAAGAGAAAGGAAATCCACAGTAGCAGGAAACAAATGCGGGAAGGCCCAAAGCAGGAAGCAAGAAGCCAACCCATCAGGCAGTGGGTTTCATCCAGAAGGCAAAGTGAGGACCGTATACAGTGAGATCTGCTTTACAGGCACTCTGGGTGGAGAGCACAGGCTGAGAGGAGCAGGGCGAGAATCGCTGCAGTAGAACGCACAGGCACAGTAAGGACCAGACGTCTGGGAGTGAGGCGACTGTGGCTTACGCTCCAGTCTGCCTTAGGCAAAAGCCTGTTCACCCATAAGTCATGAGCACTAAGGAGTTGTTCTTCATGGGACCATGGGAATTCGAGGTGCCGGGTGGGTCTTCCAACCAAGGACCAGGAGAACGTCTTAAAGTCAATGGCACATGAGACATGAAGACAGGCAGAAAACAGTGAGGGACAAGCACAGCGGCACTAACAAAACTATTACTTCAGCTAACAGAACAAAGGAACCACACACAGCAGGAAATGGGTGTCAGAGAGGAAGGGGACAGAGGTGTGAGGTCTGCGAACATCACGGGGAAAAGGAAGGAGCTTTGTATGTCTGATACTACAGTGTTCGAGTGAAACGGGGTGAGAAAATGTCTGACTGTTCACAGAAGAAGAGGAGGCAAAGGAATCAATACAGGAAACAAGGGCTTCTGGCTGCTGGACCTGGAGAAGCTGACAAGAGAGGAAAGGCATCTGGGTGAAGCGCGGGGCACATTCCTTTAATGGCAGCACACAGCAGGAACGGGCAGGCAGGTCAGATCTACAAAGCAAGTTCCAGGTCAGCTAAGAATTTCACGGTAAATCGAACTGACTAACTAGGGATTAGTACAATTTTTAAGATGGGATTTGAATATATGGAACTGCCACTGACAAGCCAAAGAACAAAGAGGAAACAAAGGTGTCCAGGACAGACAGGGAGTTGTTCCCGGAAGTAGTATGATGCAATTGAACCCAGACGCGGGCAGGGGACAGGCGGAAGAATGTGTGCGCACAGCCATTCTTGAAGCAATAGGTTCACCCAGCTGTATATCGACAGGGACCCACAGAGGGCAGAGAAACAAAGGCCGACAGCTGTCTCCAGACACCGCATCTACACCATGAAGACGCTCTCCATTTAACAACTCTGCCTCTGTGAAGTAGGAAGCAATGTGTAGAGACACCAGCACACGTGGGACAGAGGACACCCACCTGCTGCACCGCCTTGAATTCCATCTGTAACTTCAGGGGAGCAAACAGCCCCTGGATGTTCCTCAGGGTGGAAAAGTTCATCTTGTCTTGGTTGAGCTGGAACTGGAGAAGAGAGAGCAACTCTGACCCAAGCACTTGTTACGAAGGCACCGGCACCGCTCTGAGAGCACCACTCTGAAACTGGCGATGCTGAGGCTGAGCCCCTCCCACAACTGATAGAAAGTGCATTTGCTAATTTCTCCTTGATAAATTCGGTAACATTTATGTCTGTACAAATGTGTGTGTGGTGTACCTATGTGTTCGTGTAGATGTCAGCCTGCAAACGAAGGCAGAAGTCAACACCAGGTCTCTTTTCAATAGTTCCCCACCTTATTTTTTGAGACATGGTTTCTCACTGAGCACAGAGCTCACAGATTCAGCTGGGTTGACCAGTGAGCACCAGGGATCTGCCTGTCTCCTCTTCCCCCAAATCCCTCCTTTGTAACCAGAATGTTATCCCAAAGGTCTTCTAATGTGAACTCAAACCCACACCTTCTTCTATTTTTCTAGCAGAGGATAAAAAGACACAGGTAACATACTCACATTTTTTTCTGATAATTCAAGAGGATGGCTGGGCAAAAGTTCATTTTTCACACAAGAAAACCTAAAGGGAGAAAAACAAAATATTTAACAGATTACACATGATTCTCTACCACAGGGTAAATTGCACGTGTAACTGGAATTCTGGGCCAGGGGGTGGGCACAGTGGGCGAGCATTAGCAAGCAAGAGGCCTGGGGCACGATCCCCCCAACACCCTCAAAACTGCGATTACACAACAGGAGTGTGCAAGGGAGTCTCTGGAGGTAAGAACCTTGTTCTCATCGTGATGGTGCCTATCAGTACAAGAACAGAAATCTTTGTTAAAACACATAGATATGAATGAAAACAGCCAGATTAAAAACATGCCTGCTATAGACAACGGTACTCAAGGTTTCAATTACTAGAGGGGACTTTCCAGAGATGTATACTAACTCATGTCCTGTCTGTAACAAAGAATTGATAGTAATGCCACTGAAAAGCTGTGGCTAGCTATCTTTACATATTTTTACCAACTACCTATATCCACTGCGTTTCATTTTTATTTCAATATCTTTCCTAGATTCTCATGTAAATCTTCTAATAAAAAATTTTAAATTGTTTTGAAAGAGTTTACTTAGCGTGTGTTTATTCTCCCTGCCACTTTGATGGGCGCTCTCCTAGGACAGAACAGCTAAGACTCTTCAATACAGACTCTTCAATACAAAGTGTGCCTTTTCTAAAGATGCGTCAAACCACATACTTAAGGGACCCACGGCTGGATCCAGATCAGTGGTCACTGCCATGCTAAGGACTGTCTAAGGCAAGGTCTGGGTACTGTCTATGGACAGAACGTCTTCAGAGAGGTAGACCACAAAATCGGCTCTTTGAATGCACTCTTACTGGCTAATTGGGAAGAAAAGAAGTAACATTTGATGTGGAAGTAAAAACTCACAGGACTTGGTTGGCAACTAGCCTTTTAATTTTCTTTAAAGACTTATTTCTTTTTATTTGATCTGTGAATGTCTGTCTGCATAAATCTATGTTCCCCTTGTGCATGCTGGTTCTCACAGAACCAGAAGAGTGTACCTGATCCCCAGAAATGGAGTTATAGGTAGTTAGAGTAAGAACAAGTGCTCTTCCCTGCTGAGCCATCTCTTTAGCCCTCTGCCTAGTAATTTTGTAACAAATCAAATTACACCTCCAAATCAAGAGGCAGTATTCTACAAATTCCAAGGGATTATGTATGTGCCCAGACCCAGCACTAGAACACCATTCCATTGCAGAAAAAGTGAACATTCAAATTAAGATATAAATTCCTTAAAATTTATGGATGGGTATTTATGGGAAGTCCTATTGATCTTGTGTGACTGAGCAGAAAAGTGATGTGCCAAGGACAGACTACTAGAAACATGGGTCTAAACACAAAGGAAATTACAGATGCAGGCATGACAGAGAGATGGAAAAGAGAAACAGCAGCAGCCAACACTCACTGCCTGGTAACAACAGGGACGAATAAAGTGTTTCCAGGGATAATTCCCATAGCAAGAGATGTGCTTTTAGTCCTGTCATATCTGAGAACACTGAGAGAGTCAATTAAACAAGCTGTCAAGAGATACATATCCAGGGGACAGCAGAGTTGGAACCCAAGCCAGGCAGCTACAGCTTATCACCCTTTCTCTCTCTCCCCTCACTTTCATTTTTTGTTAAAAATAGACTTATTTCATACAATATATTCTGATCAATTCTGATCACCATTTCCCCTTCCCTAGATCCTCGCAGGCCCTCCTCAACTCCCAACCATCCAAATCCACATTTTTTTTCTCACTAGAAAACAAACAGGTAATAATAATAATATTAATAATAAAAACAAACAAACAAACCAACCAGAATAGGACAAAAAACGAAGAGCCAAAGAAAAAGCATAAGGCATACACATACAGTCACTGAGACACAAACATTTGTAAACACAGAAATCCCATGAAAACTAGAAACCATAAGATATAAACAAGGGCTGGAGAGATGGCTCAGAGGTTAAGAGCATTGCCTGTTCTTCCAGAGGTCCTGAGTTCAATTCTCAGCAACCACATGGTGGCTCACAACCATCTGTAATGGGGTCTGGTGCCCTCTTCTGGCCTGCAGGCATACACACAGACAGAATATTGTATACATAATAAATAAATATTTTAAAAAAAGATATAAACAAAAAAATCTGTAAGGTTTGAAAAAAGAAAAAACCCTCCAATGTTACGAGTTTGTTTTGTGTTGGCTGTCACCCGCTGGGCATGGAGCTTGCCCTTAAGTGTGGTTTGCTCCTACTCCTTTTTTCTTTGCAAGAGGAGATCAAATGGAGATCGCTTCTGGGTTAGGGATGGGGGGTTTTGTCTACTTCCTGTCTCAGCACTGGGACCCGATTGGCTCAGACCTTGTGCAGACTTTGTGCTTGCAGCACGGTCTCTGTGAGCTCTTATGTGCGCCAGTTCTGCTCTGTAGAGAAGGCCTTGTTTCTCTGGTGTACATCATACCTTCTTAAGAGAAACTTGTGTGCTCATGTGTGTGCACACAGGTAGGCCAGAAGTTGACATTAAGTGTTTCCTGTATTGCTCTCCACCTTATATTCTGAGGCAGGGTCTCTCACTGAACAGCAGATTATTCAGTGAGATTGGCTAGGTTGACTTGGTTTTTATATGGGTGCCAGGGATCCAAACTCAAGCCACACTTGCCCAGTCTGGGGTCAATCATTTTAACTGCTACATTCTAGTGTATCGTATAGAAAAGTTAAGTATTCTAGCAGTTAGTAACATCTGAGTTATGAGCAGTTAAGAATCCTACCAAATCAAGGGCCAGGGCAATCTATCTCAGTGGAGGAGCACTTACCTTCCATTGTATGACATCTTAGGTCCAATCCACAGAACTAAACCCCATAGAATCCTACCAATCATCCCACAAGGTACCATATACTAGGAAGATGCCCAGTTCTTACTCTGATGAGATGCTTATCCCACTGCAAGGACCTCTCCACACTCCATCTGAGGAAGTCACTCACTACAACCCAAACTCAATGTCCATTTACAGCCTTTCAAAGAGACGACCTCGAAAAGAACCCACACGAAGCACTCCCTTAGCGCAAGGCAAGCCACAACTCCCCACATACCCTTTCCGGAGAAGATCGTGACTCTCGAAGGGCCCACTGGCTGAGAGCTCCGTAATTGGAATACTGTCCTTCAGCTGCGACCCCAGGCCTCTGGCGTTCTACAACACAAAGTCAGCACAGCAGTTAAAAGACAGACACAGATCAAGGCTGTGCCCTCAAGGAGCCCGGGATCTACACAGATAGAGCCTAAAGTAGTGGCAGCCATCACACAGGGTACAGTGAGTAATACCACATTTGGGAGAAGAACTCTTGCTCTGACTTTTGAATGTGCCAGTAGGGAAAGCATTTTATAAAAAAAATAACATAAAGACATGAGCATACAAACAAGCTACAACCAGTCTGAGACGACTGACTAGCATATTAATAAAGTGGCAAAATTCAAAGATGGATAGTTCCCCACACACACACACACACAAAACACCTGAGTTCTGCCCTAAAATTGACAGTCTTGGAAGGTTTATGGTAAGACCAACCAGATTTACTTCACTGGGAAGAGACCTCCCTTAGTTTAAAGCAACGTTTAACACAAGGTAAAGGCTGAGACAGAACACTGGGGAACACCAATCCTTAAGGACAGATCTATGAACAACAATAAAAGACAAGGAGCTAAGGCATGACACCTAGGAAAATGAGGTCATAGGAACTAAAGAGAAGCGGCGGGTGGGGTGGGGTGGTGGTGATTACTATAAAGTAAAAATAAATGCAGCTAATTGAGATGTCGTGAAAAGCTAAAAGCAGCACCTCTGGAACTGATACACTGTCACCTACAGCTAACATCACTATCTGCTCAGGTACAGAGAAGTGCAAGCCTGTGGGTAACCTGGTGTCTAACACTAGTCTAGAACCAACTATTCTGAGAATGCAACTTTTTGATAGATTTCGTTCATGGTGGGGATATGTCACTAGCACCCCCTGGTTCTTGTTTGAGCCTCACCAATTTTCCAATTCTGCATAGCAAAGTTTCCCTAAAAAATATAACCTTGAGGGGCAGTGGTGGCCTGCGCCTTTAATCCCAGCACTCGGGAGGCAGAGGCAGGTGGATCTCTGTGAGTTTGAGGCCAGTCTGGTCTACAAAAGCTAGTTCCAGGACAGGCTCTAAAGCTTCATAGGAACTCTGTCTCGAAAAACAAAACAAACAAACAAAAACAAAACACAACCTCACCACCAAACTGCTAAAAGACCTCTCTTATGCTTCATTAACATCTGTGAAATAAAATCCAGGGTCCTGAGTCGGCAAATTACGAGCCTACATTGTGCCCATCCCTTCTCACAGGAAGCCATGGTAGATCAGGAACAGAACCTGTAATCTAGCATAAACTGCCACCTATTCTGTGGCTTCCAGGACTGGACCCATGTGATGCTTTCCCAATGCTAAGTGACATCACCACTCTACATTTCTCCTGCGGACTGCTTTACTGAAAAGTGACAACAGAGAGTTCTCTATGCACTCTACTATTGCTGTCCCCATCTTTCCAATGTTCTGGAAAATATCAGGACTCTGTAAGGTCCTACCTAGTACAGTGTCAGATAAAAGTCAGTCTACAAAGATCTAAAACCATTCTCTTTTCACAGTGTTTCTCACACTCCTTTACAACAGCGGTATTTGCTAACACAAGCTTTCTGGGCGTGGTCAGGTGGGCCGCAAGGAGTGCTTGTATCAGGTCTGTGCCACGGTGACTCAGGAGTCTGCTCAAGGAGAAACAGAAAGTGGGAAAGGAGGAGAGGCCAGAAGGGGGAGAGAGGGAGTTCAAATACTAACCAATACAGACAAACTGCGCCCCAACTCATGGCACAGGGAGAGACGTTTGTAAACCCAGGCAGAGTCGTATAAATGCGACCTGCGGTCGGGGGCAGAGCTTGGGGCTGGAGGTTCCAGTCACCCCGAGGGAGAGGGAGAGTGGCGGTATAAACACCCACACAAGGCTAGGTTTTCAGACGTGCCCTGTGCGTCCGCGCCTCTACCGGGAAGGGGCGCGCAGGCCTGGGAGGCCCCGGGGACCAAACGCGCGGTCCTACAGGATCCAGCACCACCCGAGAGCGTGCAGCCCGAGTCATGCCCACGCTAGACTCCCTCCGGGAGCGCGCAGCCAGGATCATCCTCGAACCAGACACCCGCCGGGACCGCGCAGCCGTGATCGTGCCCGCGCCACCGACACCCGCCGCGATCACGGCCATTCGCACTCACTCACCATTTTGGAAACCACTCGGCACAAACTTCTAAACCCGCTACAGTCAGCCGGCCAAACTGCTCACTTCCGTTTCCGGGGCCGAGCCCTTCACATCCGCCGGAAGTGCGTCCGTCCGGCCAGGAAGGAAAGAGGGTGTGGGAGGAGTAGGGAGTCTCTCTGTGCCGGGGCTCCCACGCTTGCGATCCCGGGGGAGCGAGGGTCAAGGGCGCAGGTTGTGTGTGCGCTGGGCCTGGACTCGCGTGGACGGTTTTAGATAGGCGTGTGCAGATGCATAGACTTCCCATAGGCTACGCAAAGAGGTCTGGGGCGCGATTTGCGTGAAGTTCTGGTAAAGCAAAACTCGGACAAGAGACTTTTACATTTTTATAAGTTGAAGATCCAAGGCTTGGTGTGTGTGTGTGTAGGACTCAAAGAAAGGATCAAGCTAATTTGGCACTGAGCTACAACCGCAGGCGGACTCCAAGGGTTATGGTGTGGATGTTATCAAACTTGGGGAGGAAGGGGGTCATAACCTTTGTCCCAAGTCAGGTCCGGCCACCGGACCTCAATAAGCCAGTTAAAAGCGGAAGGCAGAAAAAAAGAAGCTTAGTCAATATGACCATACTGGGAAGACGCAAAGACTTGGAAGCTCACTGAAACTAAATCTTTATTTCAATAAAAATGTGTGTGTGTAGCAATTTAAGTCAATGTCATCATCAATTTAAGTCAATGTCATCATAGTTAATATATATTAGGCTCTGATTGCTACATACATACTCTCATATCAACACACTGCATATCCCGCATAAGTCATATCCCTACGTCTTTCCATTAAATTTAAGACTTTCTTAAAACTATGTTTTGTTTGACTGGATGTGTGTATCATGTATGTGCCAGGTGCCCTCACTGCTTTGTAATGGTTTGCTGTATTTGCCAACACAAGTCTGGGAATCTCCTGAACCTGGAGTTTTAGGTAGATGGTTGCGAGCCACCCCGTGGGTGCTGGGAACTGAAACAAGCCCTCTGTGAGAGCAGCAGGTGCTCCTAATCACCGATCCATCCCTCCATTTCCCTTGGCTCCCATTTCTAGAGTACAGTACTGCATGGAGGACAAGGCTGAAGCAGCCTCGCTTTGGGGAGAATGAGGCAGCTGGTCACTTTGGTTCTGTGTGTGGGAGCATAGAGAGACAAATGCTCTTGTCCCTCATGCTTTTCATCTTGGTATTTCGCCTGGGACCGCCGCCCATGGGCTGATACCTCCCCCATTCAGGATATGTAAGTTTTAGTTAAACTGTGGAGATGACCTGACAGGTATGCCCAGACTATGTCTCCTAGGTCAGTGGTTCTCAACCTTCCAGATGCTTCGACCCTTCACTATAGCTCCTCATGTTGTAGTGACCTCCAACCATAAAATTATTTTGTTGCTTTTTCATAGCTGTATTTTTGCTACTGTTGTGAATTGTAGTGTAGCTATCTGATATGTGACTCGCTCAGTGGGGTTGTGATTAACCA
>JAQHUG010000136.1:3736037-3768549 GCA_028555095.1 Dicrostonyx torquatus
CACACACACACACACACACACACACACACACAGAGAGAGAGAGAGAGAGAGAGAGAGAGAGAGAGAGAGAGAGAGAGAGAGAGAGAGTCTTCCATTTTAAGCCTTTGAGTCAATAACCAAGATTTGAGGTGAACTGCTCTCTTGTCATATCATGGTCCACAGTGCTCACTGCGGGGCCCAGTAGGTGCACCTCTTTTCACAGACACTGAGAGTGTTTAGGACTGAAATTATCCATTCCTGGAATCTTGGGAAACATGACTATTAAAACTGCCTTCACCTGTGTTTCCTCTGTGGGACACCTTTTGAGCACTGATAAGGTTGTGTTAGTACTCGGGATGATAAACTATTCAACGGGCTTGTGAAGCAGTTCTTCCCAGACTACAGAGTCTATGCAAACTGCATGGCCAGGCACTTTGGTCCGGGTTCCACGCTGGAACTGATATTTTCAAGTGCAGAGTTTAAATTTCTTAAGTCAATTTTGTTAATTGTATGATTTCCTCAGATTTGACATTTATTAGTAAATTATCATAACTTTTTTTCTGTGTGATCATTCCTGTATTTACTTACATTTCTTTTTCCATTCTGACAAGTGCATGTATGCACTTTCCTTCATCAATGTTTTAGTTTTCTTTCATCATTATTATTATTGTTGTTCTTTTGAGACAGGATCACTTTACATAGCCCCGGTTGTCTTGGAACTCACTGCTTAGACAAGAACCAGGCTGACTTTGAACTCACAGAGAGACCCACCTGCCTCTGCCTTCCAAGTGCTAGGATTTAAGGCGTGTGCCACCACACCCAGTTTTTTTTAATTATGTTTTATTTATTTGTGTGTTTGTGCTATAGTACATATATAAGTATAATGTGTGTACATGATCTATATGCATATCTATATCTACATATCTATGTATCCACACCAAATTCATTAGATTACCATTTATTATAATTTAGTATTATTATTGACTCTTTCACTGGCAGCAGCCATCAATTGCCAATAGTCCATTGTATAGGGATATGACTTTTTCTCAACCTCCCCTCTCCATACTGGAATTTTCATCTAGCTTGAGCTTGTGTAGGGATTCTGTATGCTGTCACAACCACTATGAATTCATATGTGCAGCTGTCCTTCTGTGTGGCATCTGGAAAACACTGCTTTGTTGTGTCACTCACTGCCTCTGGCTCTTACAGTGGTCCTTCTTTCTTCAGAGACGATCCCTGAGCCATGGGAGGAGGGGTGGGGTGTGTGTGTTTCCCATTTAGGACTAAGTACTCAAAACTCTTATTCTCTGCACATTGACAAATTGTGGAGTCACTGTGTTTATCAGTATCATAGTTGCTGTTCCATTGCTGTGATGAAACACTATGACCAAGGCAACTTATAAAAGAAGGCATTGAGTTGGGGGCTTACGTACAGTTCGGAAGGTTAGTTCTGATCATTATGGCAGGGAGCATTGGAGTAGGCAGGCAGGCATGGTCCTGGAAAGCAGCTGAGAGTCCACGTCTAATCTGCAAGTTGCAGGCAAAGAGAGTCTGGGCCTGGGGTAGGCTATAGAAACCTTAAAGCTTACCCCCAGTGAGACACCTTCTTCAACAAGGTCAAACTTCCTAACTTTTCCCAAACAGTTCCACTAACTGGGAACTACATATTCAGATATATGAGCCTATGGGAGCCATTTGCCACCACAATCACTCTCTAGATAAGGGTTGAGAGATGCATTTATCTATGGGTATAATGAAAAAATGATTTAATACTATGCCCATTTAGCTGAATAGTAGTAGTAGAGTCTTCACTACGGCCTTTGATCTACCTAGCTATGTTATGGTACCAGACCTAAATTCAGTCTCAAGTGGGCTTTAAATCCAAAGAAGAAAGTGTTTGGCTACTCCTGTAACAGCTGTGCCATTATTGCACCAAGGGGCATACCTAGGTTGGCCAGTCATTATTGTGACTAAGCTGGCTAAGACTGATGATCACTTTCCCCCTCTGGTAGCATGCATAGACCTTCCAGGGCTATTAAAGCTAGCCAGTAGGGATGAAGCTTCCAGGTGAGTAACAGCTTCATTTCCCCATACTCTATGTCTCGAGTATGTGGTATCTTCAGCAATACGTCTTATTGTTGTGTTCTGAAAAACAATCAAGAGCACTGGCAATAGTCTACAATGTCTGGAGGGGTCTATGGGAACTCACTGATCAACAACTCCAAGAAAGGATAAGCAATTGTTTGTACTGGGCCTTTATTTTGATAGCGTATATTATCTTATAGTATATGGGAGAGGTACTATCTCTCTGCTACAGAGTAATTCCACTTAAATTTTTCTCATATAACATATTTGTATATATTTGAGAAAACTGGGAGTTAACCTTTTAAGCATGGTTGTTGTGACTCTAATTGTCATTTGAACAAAAGTCATGGGTCTTGGGAGTGACAGAAGTATGACTCTTGTTATTTCTCTTGCTGACACTCTCACATCTTTGTCATTCATTCTAAAGATAGATTTTAAGTATACAGTTTTAGGATGCATTTCCTTGTTAGTACAAAGTCATTCCAGAGCAGAAACATAGTTAATTGTAGTAGTTACCAGATGTAGAGGGTCTGGTTTATTTACATGTATAAAACTTCTGTTTGGTTTTAATACCTGGGAAAGAGGCATTAAAAGCTCAGCAGCTCTACTGACAAGTCCAAAGTTCTTGACTCCACACACTCATCTCTTTCATCATCATACTGCATTCAAATGATCTGCACTTGGCATTTGAAAAAGTAACATCACAACTACTCTAAAGTAGTAGTTTTCAACTTTCATAATGCTGCAACCCTTTGACACAATTCCTCATGTTGTGGTAACCCCAAACCATAAAATTATTTTTGTTACTACTTCATAGCTATGATTTTGCTACTGTTATGAATCATAGTGTTAAAATCTGTGTTTTCTGCCAAGTGGTAGTGGCACACACCTTTAATCCCAGCACTCCAGAGTCAGAGACAGGTGGATCTCTATGAGTTTGAGGCCAGCCTGGTCTACCAAGTGAGTTCCAGGACAGGCTCCAAAGCTACAGAGAAACCCTGTCTCAACAAACAAACAAACAATCTGTGTTTCCAATGGTTATAGATGATACCTGTGAAAGTGTCATTCAACCAACCAAAGGGTTGTGACTCACAGGTTGAGATCTACTGTGCTAGAGGGAAATTAATATTTACTATAGCTTAGATTTATACAAATAAGCTTATTATTTTTTCATGGCATTAATCAATAACCCCTTTCCTTTGCTACTGAATAATTACTTTATTCTTTGGATTTACCAATAGTTATTGATTAACGTGTCTAGCATCTTAGTTTCGGGGGGTGTAGTGTTTGCAGGCATGTTTCCTGCCCTCATAGGTAGGCGCGTGGGCAACACACACCTACCAAGTAACCAAGTTTCTGTGTTTCTTTTCTTGTTGCTGTAGTTAAAACACTCTGACTGAAGCAATTTAGGGAAGAAAGAGTTTATTCAGGGTCATAGTTGATGGTTACAAATAAAAATAGAAGAGTATTCAAGCCGTCAGTGGTGTATGCCAAACAGGAGGGATGAACACTATCAAATGCCTACGGACGCACCAGGGAGGTTCCTTATGCAGCATATGCAGGGCCCGCGGACTTGATGGGAGTCTTATAACCTGTTGGTATAATCTGGCAGATACAGAGAGTAGCTGGGAAATCCAGGTTTCGTCCACACTCACCAAGATCCGACATTCCTGATGAACTGAGCCATCAGGCTAGAGAGTGGGAGAGAGAAGCACAGGAAAGAAAGGGAAGGGCAGAAAGAGGCATGGAGAGAGGGAAATCCCTGAAGCTGGCTGACCAATGAGTCTGGCCAATCAGTGAGTGCCAGGTTCAGTAAAAGACCTTTTCCCAAAGATTAGATAAGACACAATTGAAGATGGCATATGTGCCATCTTCCATGTGCACACACATGCATGTATAGCCCTCTCTCTCTCTCTCTCACACACACACACACACACATGTACATGCACAATTTAATGAAACAACAATAAGGCTGAGGAGATGGCTCAGTAGGTAAAGCATCTGTCATGCAAACATAAGAAACTGAGCTCAGATCCCCAGAACCTACATAAAGTCAGACCCAGAAGCATAAATCTGTGAACTCAGCATGCCTAGGTAAAACTAGAGGCAGAGACAGGATTCCCAGAAACTCAGGGGCCAGTCAGCTTGGTAAACACAGAGGCAAACAAGAGACCTTGTTTCATATAGTTGGAAGTCATGAGTAAACACCTGAGGCTGTTCTCTGACCTCCACATATCATGTCTGTGTTCACACGAACATGCAGATATCCATACTCCCCCCACACCATACACATTCACACACATACCATACATACAAAGACATACGTGCACGCGCATGCACACGTACACACACACACACACATACACACACACACTGATTTAAAAAGAAAATCAGACAAACAAGAAAAAGGAAATAAAAATCTGAAATAGGAGCCTGGGCTCCTGCTCAGTGATAAAATGAGCCCTGGCTTTAACTCCTCTCCCCACACCCCCAGATAAACTTGAAAACTGTATTAATTTCATTTGCCTCTACTAGGTTTCCCTCTTGTTCATTGTAAGGAATTCTGTGTAAAGACATGTCTGTGTGGGTCAGCCAGGTCCCGTGTATGAGGATGTGGTGACTTAGAAATCAGGCCATCCCCCTTGGAATGGCCCCACAGTTGAGTAGATTCCCTCTTCCTTCCACCTCCCAGGACTTGGTTGATGTAGCCCAGCCATCAAAATGTCACACATGTTTAAAATAATTACTGCAGCCTCATCAAGCAAGACAGAGCTGCCAGCGGGCACCCCTGCAGCCCTTCAGTCAGCACGAAGGTGCCCAGGAGAGGGGCTGCACTTTCTCCTCCTTCCACAGTCTCCAGTGTTAAAGTGGGGGACCTCCACGGAGCTGAAGCACATTTTACACAGGAAGTTCATTCAGTCTAAGTACAACAAATGTTTTCCTTTCCTTGACCATAGAAGAACTCCACTCTCAGGGCAACGTGATCCCAAGCTGCATACTTCGGAACTGCTGACCACAGAAGGGTTCTCAGAAAGAAGCATGGCTTGTTTTTTCTTTGACACGCAGCCCGATTTCCTCATACACTTAAATGCACATGAGGAAAAAAAAAAATGAGTTTTTCATGTTTCTATCTTTAGTTTGTAGAAACAAAGCGGTGGGTCACAGAGCCTGTCAGGGACGACCCAGATATAGCTTTATCTAGATAACGTGCATATTAAAAGAGCCCCACATTCTATTTCTGTGCTGGAGTTGAGGGGCTGGAACTGCAGCTGTCTAGTCACTCAGAATTTGGCAGATCAGGATGTGACCAGTCACAAACAACCTTCCCACAGAGACAGCACACAGTAACTGTGGGTCAGCCTCCCTGCTTTAGAATTAGCCAGGCCTGGGGCCAGAGCTCAGGAGAACATTGAAAGAGCATCCTAGACTTCAGGCTAGATAATAATAATGCTAATTGTGATGGAGAATAAATGAAGTACCCTGAATGACAAATGAAAGCCTATATTTGACACATGGGATACATTTTTTAATAAAAAGAACTTAAAAATATTCTCTTTGCTGATCCAAAGCTAAGTTTGTATCCAAAGAAAACAACTCAAGAAGTTGATTTGGAGGAATTCATCTACTTACAGGATTTAGTCCTGGTTTGTTTGTTTCTGAATATTCCCTTTATAAGGCCGTCATCTCTTACTCTCTGATACTGTTTCGTTTTGAGACAGGGTCTCACTATGTAGCCCTGGCTGGCCTGGAACTTGCTGTGGAGAGCAGGCTGGCCTTGGATTCTCAGAGATCCACCTGCCTCTGCCTCCCGAGTGCCGGAAGCTCTTAGCCAGGCTTGCTGAAGCGCACATTAAAGCCAGTTCATCTGAGTGGGTGCCGCTGAGGGGAGCATTTCAGTCAGCGAGGGCCACAGCAACTGTGCAGCTGGTGACTTCTCAGAGCTGACCTGAATGAGCACTAGCTATGGGGGGTGAGGGCGGGGAGCTCAGGGAGTCCCCTTACCCCATCATTTTGGCTAAGGCGAGCTCTTGTCCATGGTGTCAATCACAGGGTGGAGGTGGGGCAAGAGAACTGCCTGGGGTCCTTCAGCAGCCCTTCTGGATCCCTTAAAGTGAAAGCATTTGTTATTTGCCATTAGCAAATAAAACAAACAGCTGTTCGTTTGATCTCTAGGAAGCCCTTTCTTGTTAAGGTAACAGTCTGTCTGACTTTCATGTTTCAGTATTCATTGTAGGTTTAATTATTTTTTAAAAGTTTTGTTTTAAACTATTAAAAGTTTTTCAGGGCTTCAGATAAACATGGCTGGCTTTGTTAAAGAGTCAAAATAAATTTCCCACAAAGCAGCAAAATGTGGCAAAGATAATATACCTCATGGGGTCGGCCTGTTCCCAAACATGATTCTCAGGGGGCCCCACTGGACAACAGCCCTCGTCATTCTTGTTCTGAGAAGCTCCCGGAGGCCCCCCGACTCTAACCCACCCACCCTTTCTGGAAACTAGCAAAGTATGGGGAGAAATCACCACCGAAGTGGAGAATCTCAGGGAGGCATGTTGTCTGTTTTCAGACTGCCAATGTTTTCCCAGATACACTGAGGCGAACCTTGTGTTGGCATTCACACTGAGCGCCTGCTGGGAGAGCTATGGAAAAACAAACGCTATCCAACGACTGCTCTTAATTCAATTTGAAAACAATCTAGAAGATCACATTGAAAACACCATATCTTTTCAGGCTAATGAACTTTGGTTGTAATCTTTTCTAACTAAGACTTCCATTTTGAAAAAAAATTAAAATTAGCAACTGGGGGTAGAGCGATTCTGGGCAATCAAGAGCACTTGCTACTGTTGCAGAGGGCTTGGGTTGGGTTCCCACTTGGCAGCCTGGTAATCCTCTGTAACTCCGGTTCCAGGGGACACGACGCCCTCTTCTGACCTCCACGGGCACCAGAGACGCAAGCGGTGCACACACACACACACACACACACACACACACACACACACACTCAGGCAAACACTCATACACATAAAATAAACTTCAAGAGTGAAATCTATAAAATAGATCAATAGGTTTCCGTTTGCGACTCATGTTCCAGGCTTACTACGGAGAACTTGAGAAAGTTCGTTTGCGTTTCCATTTAATTCTTTCTTCCTATCCTGATACATTTCCTCTTTCTAGAGTGTTGTCCCTTCCCCAGCAGGCTTGGAGATTAGAGGAGGAAATGTTTGTGCAGTTCTCAAAAACGACGGTAGGTGGCGATGAAAAGCCGTGCCTCTAGGCTGCCGGTCTTTTCTGACTGTCCTAAATCAAATGTTCCCGGTATGAGAAGAATGCTGCTTAAGAGGGAGAGACAGACTGGAAATCCAGTTTGTTCCTCCCCTATGTCCTCACATGTGTCACTAGGACCTAGCCTCCTACTTTGAAATGGGAACCAACTCTTCCCCCAATCTGAGAATTCTACTGTAATGAAAGAAACGAATGGAAATTTTGCAAAGGATTTTATCAGCGCAAAGCCAGGGGTGTTACAACACTCTGGCCAGTGCTGCTCGCTGAAACAAAACAAAGATGTATACATGTGATTCAACAGCATATAAAACATTTAGACTTTACAAGAGTTCACTTACAGATGCAGTCCTAGCCTCGCATTCCTGAAAGGAAATATTGCCCAAAGGGAATAAAGAGATAACGTTTCTAAGCTTTTTCTCTAAGGGAACAGTTAGTCCAGTGGATTACCCGAAGATAGAACACGGAGCCGCAGTGGTGGCGCTTAGCTCAGGGCGCTCTGCGGTTAGATGTCAGAAAGGAATGGCTCGTGGGTTTGCTGAACAGGGGAGTTGTCCCTTATTCTTTCCCAGGACCCCAAATCGACAATTGGCCAGCTAAATGGATTTGTTGGAGAAGGCTGTGGGAATAAGAAAAAAAAAAAAAAAAGATTTACAGAGAGAGAGAGAGAGAGCTACAAGTTTGGGCACATTGTCGGCCTGGCTGCGGGCCAGGGTACCGCCAGTGAAGGGGCAGAATGGGAAAGCTAATTCAAGGCTGAGAGTCATATAAACTGGAATTATGCAATACTAGCATTAGAGAGTGTGTTCTGACTTCTCTGAAAGCGAAAGTTCCCAAAACATTATCTGAGGGGGGGGGCGAATGTACCGGAACATGTCTTGAGCCTGGGGCAAATGTCCCCAGAGCATGCCTGAAGGCGGGCCTCTGTGACTTTCAAGCCCAGTTATCTCTGCAGAGAAGCCCCTTGAGCAGCTTTCACTCCGCTCGGCGACCCTAGACATACTTGTGGAGTTCCAAGAATTCCACACAAGGTCTGTGTTTGTCTTTTTATTTGGACAACAATATTTATTTATTTATTTAGAGACAGGGTTTCTCTGTAGCTTTTAGAGCCTATCCTGGAACTAGCTCTTGTAGACCAGGCTGGCCTTGAAGTCACAGAGATCAGCCTGCCTCTGCTCCCCAAGTGCTGGGATTAAAGGCGTGTGCTGCCTCCTGGCTCGATTTTAATTTTTAATGTAAATACATATACACTCTTTTTGATCCATTTTGGTTTAAAGAGAAACCAAACCAAAATCACAGCAAGTTCCTATCTGCCTCCTGGTTTCCCAAATTCCAATTCTCCTCCATAACTGGAAAAAAAAAATTTTTTTTTTGAGACAAGTTTTCACTTTGTAACCGAGACTATTGTCAAACTCACAACCTTCCCTGCTCCACCTTCCAGAGCCAAGGCTGCAGGTGCATGCTGCCGCACCTAGCGCCAGGTGCCTGTTTTGAGCATCTTATGTTAGTGTGTCAAATTTGTCCCAGTCGGTAAGAAGACACAGAAGAGCAAGCTAATGAGCTTCAGGGAAAGCCGGAGGATGGTTCAATCAGTAAAGTGTTTGCCCTACGAGCATGTGGACTTGGCTGGTCCCCAGAATTTACATAAATAGGATACACACATAGCATTGCACATTTACAATGCCAGCGCAGGGGAAACGGAGCTGGACATCCGTGGGCAAGGCCAGCAACTGAGGAGGACATTCACTGTCAGCCTCTGGCCTCCACATGCGTGCACACCCATAGACACACGTATACATGCACAGTGGCATACACAGGTGCGCACATTTTATACACACACACACACACTCAAAGAGCCAGAGAGAGTTCTTTGTGGGTTCACTGCAATCAGCCTGTGTCATCTGGCCACTTCTTCCTAAAGGGGATTCTTCGGACAGAACACAGAGTCAAGGGCAGGGATTCATGGGTGGGAGGCTCCCATCCTGAAGGGAGATGGTTTTTTTTTTTTCTCTCTCTCTCTGCTTCAGGGACCGGTCCTGGGTGCCTGAGCAAACTGGATTGCCGAGCAGAATCTGTTGCTGGGTAAGATGGGTTCGGGGGTACATTCCAGAAGCACAGTTTCTCTTTGCTTGGCATCAACTCCTGGTTGGACGTGGGAGCCTGACTTCATTGTGCATAACTTTGTATGTGGAGACTTGGGGAGCCCCTTTGAAGAGGACATGAACCCCTAAGCCTTTCGACTTCCAAGGGCATTTTCCAGGCATTTGATTCATTTTTTATTTTCCATTCATAGCCATCTACATGCCCTATATCATAGCCCTTGTGTAAAATTTTGATGGGCAGAATGTAGAGACAAAAAAAAAAAACCCAAAGAACAAAGCACAGCTATTTCATGATCCATACCAGCAATTAAGCCATCACCCTAAATAACAGAGTGTGTTACATACTCTCGGGGTTCCTGGTTCTCACACAAGTTTCTGCTCAGCTTGTTCCACAAAACAGAACAAAAACGAACTTTGCCAGGTCTTTAAGAACACAGTGCTCCATTCCCCAACATCAGAGTGCTCTCCTGCATTTAAATTTGGGGTTCAAATAAATGAGGGACCTGTTGGCAGGGTGCCCCTTCCGTTTCATAGCAACCTAACCGTTCAATATGAAAGGGCTAGGTGAGTTGTGATTCCATTATGAAATATTATGCAGAAATTAATCCCTGAAGTGTAAAGACTCTGTGGCAACCGGGAAGTCTCTGGGTTATAATTAGTGTCACATGCACACTCTGGGTACACCCATGTCACTTAGGGCTCTAGATGCACCCCAAACAAGTGCCAGTCAACCACCCCAAGCATGAACAGCCACACAGCTAAGGAATCATCTTGCCCACCCCCTCCTTCTTCATCCCTCAGTTACTGTGGGGAACTAATGTATAAGGACCTAGGGCAGGATAATTTTGAGATCTGAGCATTGCACGGTGTCCCCAGAGTCCCTCCGGGGAGGTCACTCAACAAATGCCGCCTGATTTATTTACAACCTTCCCTTCTCTGTATTGCTGGCCTGGAATTCCGGTAGTATCTATGCTTCCTGTAAAGTGTCTTGTTCGGTCTGCTTCTGGGAAAGCACAAGGCCTGAGGCTGACTCACGGTACGGATTATCCCAGCTGGCTACCATACATGTTTGTACAGAGGTGGGGAGGCACGCAGCAAGGCAGGAGGGGATGGCGACAGTGCTCGGTACCCTTAACTGCCTGCAAAGTTGTTTCAGCATGTTAAAGTTATTTGTGCTGATGGCGTAAGTGACAGCACAAGCATCTACGTACAGAAAGCTGGGAACAGAAGTGAGAAATGATGCCTTTGGAGGGGTGGCAAGAGGACTTCGTGGGTTAAGATGTCTTCTGCACAATCCTGAGGACCTAAATGCAATCCCTGGAACCCTCAAAAAGCTGGATGTGGCCACAATTCCAGAGTTCAATTGAAATATTTGAGGTGGAGACAGAACACACTTGAGAGAACAGACTTGAGGGCCCTGCTGTCCTGGGTAATGGCAGAAATAATCAGAGACCCCGACTCAATAGAATGGAAAGAGAAAACCCGTTCTAGAAAGCTATTCTCTGGCCTCCACACAAACACTTGCATTCACACACACATGAAAAATACACACACTAATTACAAATAAAAGCCTTAAGTGGAGCTTTGGGAGACACAAGATGCCCCTAGAATGGTCAATGACCTGGAAAAGAGGGATGCCAATGGGCATGTGACCTTGCAGAGGCTAGACCGCCACCCAGACCACATCCAAAATTCATGGAAATTCAAAGTCTGCAGACTTTGCTGCCCCAGCATAAAACAAAAAGATTTAAATACTTGTTTTTAAGAAGTACTGTTAAACAACACAGGCCACATTCTTTCTCATTTCCCCCCAAACCCCTGATTTCTTCACAGACACAGGCAAAATCATTTCTGCTTTTAAAAATGTGATTTATGGCTTATATGCGAAGAGATTCTTGGGTTCACTGGTATGTTTTCTCTGTCAAACCTATTTTTAATCTAAAGCGGCGAGTTTAGTTATCTTGTTTCCAGGAACTTTCTAGCAGGCTTAGTAACACACATTTTATTAGTCTATAATCTCTTCTTTTGAACTCTGGGCTAAAAAGAAAATGTATAAACACATAGCTACTCTCACTGCGAAGGGAATTTAATCACAAATCTAAATAGTTTCTAGATGTGAAAACATATTGGGCAAGCATACGGACTCACAGATAAAGTTAGTATTTCTTGAGAATTTCCTACACTAGTACTGTATTTGTGTCATTTCCACTCCTCCCTTTCCCCATGCAACTCCTCACTTGGCCCTCCCCCACTACTTCTCAAATTCATAACCACTTCTTCTCTATTATTGCTAATATTTTTATGTATGTATGTGTATAACACACACCCAGGCATCCATTTAGTGTTGCTTGTCAGTGCATGTGTTTAGCAAGCTGACCTGAGCTCTACATTGCTTTTTGAAATGGGAGTGGGTAGTTACTGCATCCAAGAGGGTAAGTGATTTCATTTGAAAGGCTAATTAACTCGACCTACAAGCTTTTCTTCTCTAGGAGGTGCAGAGTGGGCAGAGCAACTTTCTAGCAGTGGAATGGGGAAGGAAGTTCCTTCCTTCCTTCCCTTCCTGTTTCCCTCACAGCAAAACTAATGAGAGTTGGCTAAAAGTGTGGGGCGGAAACTCGTGGCTTAGGTTAGAGTCCTGGATCACCTGCCTTGACTGGGAGGTTTGGGTGAATTACTTCACTTCTCTGTGCCTGATTTGCCTTCCTGTGGAAAAGGGAAATGCCCTAGAGAAACAGCCTTCCTGTAGTCTAAGGATGGAAAGCAGCATCTGTGGAGGGAGGGGATTACACAGCAGAGAAAATGGATGAACTGTAGCTGCATGAGTCAGACTAGTGAATCCAAGAAATAGGAAGGAATAAGGAAGGAAGAAATAAATAAGTAAATAATTTTTCAAATAACAGTGAACAGTAGTCATTTTAGGAATAAAATACAAGAAACAAGCAAATATAAGATTCTGCATAACTGGACACACCTTTAATCCCAGGACTCAGGAGGCAGAGGCAAGCAGATCTCTTGAGTTTGAGGCCAGCCTGGTCTACAGAGCAAGTTCCAGGACAGCCAGGGCTGTTACACAGAGAAACCCAGTTTCAAAGAAACAAAAATAAAATAAAAGTGTTCATAATGGTTTCATGTGGGAAGAGCCAGGGAAGAGGTACTGCACTGATGTGGGTTGCTGGTAACATTCTCATTCTTGAGTGTATTTTATTATTCAAAATATGAATAAGTAGAGGCTGGAGAGATGGCTCTTAGAGAGGAACCAAGCTCAATTCCCAGCACCCACAGATGACTCACAACCATCTGTAACTCCAATTCCAAGAGATCTAATGCCCTCTTCTGGATCCCTTGAGCATTGCATATACATGATCGCATTGAGGTAGGCAAAAAACCAAACTCAAACAAACAACCATACACACAAAATAAATAAATAAATCTAAAATTTTGAACAAATAAAAGATAGATGAAAGAGAGCCATGCTTAGGACAAGGACCTGAACTCAGTGGTAGTGCTGTGACAGCTCTAAGTTCAAGTTGACATAATGTAGACTCACCAGGGAAAAGAATCCCAATGAGGGACTGTCTACATTGGGTTGGCCTGTGGGCATGCCTGTGGAAAGAATGTCTTGATTACTAATTAATATGGGAAGACCCAGCCCACTGTAGGTGGCACCATTCCCTAGGCAGGGGCTCCTGAACTGTGGAAGAGGAGAGAAATGGATCCTAGCCAACCAGGCCAGCTGGAGAGCACGCACGCGTGTTTCTCTCCTCTCTTGACCAGCTGTTTGAAGTCTTCACTTCCCCTCAGCAATACATGGGTAAGCTGGAATCGTGGCCTGCAAGGGATCCTTTCTCCCTGAAGCTGCTAGTTATCGGGCCATTTTATCACAGCAATAGAAATGAAACTAGGGCAGAGAAATCCTAGGGGCTGCTCCCATCTGCGTTTTTACCCTCCACACACAGAAGGTCAGCACCCTTCCTCCTAAGTTGCGGAGAGACGTTGAACGAACCAGCGTATGAAGCACAAAGCAAACCCAATGTTTTCCAGGCCCAACGTTGTTATTACTATCACCTCCAAATCTGGCTCGGAACAAGCCACTGTCCTTTAACATTCAGTTGAAGGAGATGGCGGCGAGTGTCCTCATCCGTGAGGATGTCCCACTGCGGAGTGTCTGCCGCAGAACCCTAAGTGCCACCTTCTCTTCCTGGTGCCCAGACATTAAGATCAGACCTCTTCCCAATTGTCAGAGCTGACCCCGTGGCAAGAAAATTCATAACAGACTCACCAGGGACTCTTTTTGATAGACTCGGGCACAGGCATATGATTACCTGATAGTCGCCACTTCACTCCCCCCCAGGGCCAGAAGGACAATTTGATTCATTAATAGGTGAATCCAAGTATCGGCTCTAAATGGCAGGTGTGATTAGCCTAGTCAAGCCTCAACAGAATTTAGAGACGTTTAGCTACAGTTAATGAGAAATTATTATTGGGTAAATGTTCCTTAAATGTCACAGGTACTTTTTTCAACCCAGGGTGTGTGTGGGGAGGGAGGGTGTGCTTTCACTTCTCACTGGGAATGAACATTTCTCAAAACACTGTTAACTACATTTCAAATCTTCAGCCTCACAGAGTTACCTGGGAGTGGGATGGGGGCTGAGACCTTCCCCGGTGGGAGGTACACCCTGAATACAGTGGCACAACCACCTGGGACTTTTTAGTCGCACATGGAAATGACAATCTATTCTCAGTCCAGAAGCCAAGGAGCTTGACAAAGAGCGGTATCTTCCAACAACTGAGGAAGACATGGAGCTTGTTTCTCTGTGATTGATGGCAAAAGAGAGAAGGTGTTGGAGGACTTTGTGAATGGGTGGATTCTGTTGTTGCTGCTGCAAGCACCCTTTGCAGAAACACACACACCATGCACGCACGCACACACGCAGGCACACACGCATGCGCACAAATGTCTGCTGGGTGAAGGATAATCGACGTTGAACCCTCCAGGTGCAAACATGCCTGGAAAAGACTTTGTGGCAGTGGCATTGTTTGGCAGTGGCTCCAGGTGTTCACATAGAAGTCACTTAGACCTGGCCCTGCCAAGGATAGGAAGCTGCCAAACCTGAGTGTACTTATGTTGTACCCCTCAAGCTTATCTGGGGTTTCTCTCGCAGCTTGCATTTTCTCTCAAGGGCTGTTTTTTAGTGTGTGTGTGTGTGTGTGTGTGTGTGTGTGTGTGTCTGTTTGCCTGCGTGTTAATGCAGATGCCCACGGAGGCCAGATCCCCCTGGAAATGGAGTTACAGGTGTTTGATGTGGATGAGAGGGAGCAGAACTCAGATCTTCCATAAAACCAACAAGTGCGCTTAACCACTGAGCCACCGTCCCAGCCCCTGAAGCTTGTGTTTTTCAAAACGTACTGTACTTTACCCACGGACTGATCAGTATCCAGACAGCTGCAATCCTTCCAATGGTCCTCTTCCTCAATACTACTCCTGTTCAACTCCCCTGGGCTAGAAAACACCTTTAGTGTTAGCTTGAACCGCGCTTATCTGATTTGCTGATGTTACAGCTTGTTTGCTGTAGAATGACGGTTCTCTTAAAAAAAGCCTACAAAAATCTTTTGTTTAGAGGCCTGAGGAATAGTTCAGTGGTAGAGCATCTGCCTAGCATGCCTGAGTCCTGTGGGCTCACTCCCCAGCACTCCAGAAAGAAAATTACTTTGAAAGTTTTTGTATTAGATTGATTTTATCTCATTTTTTGAGTATGAGTGCTTTGTCTGGATATGGATCTATGCACCATGGGTTGCAGTACCCACGGAGGTCAGAAGACGGCATTGGAGCCCCTGGAACTAGAGTTGTGAACCTCCATGTGGATGCTGGGACCTAAACCCAGGCCCTCTGCAAGAGCAGCCAGTGATCTTAGTTGCTGAGCCATCTCTCTAGGCCTTGGAAGTAACTTTTAATTGACACATGCTATTTGTATATATTCATGGGCTGTGGTGTGATTTTACATGTAGTTGCAATGTGCAGTGAGCGATCCAGTCTGGGTGATTCCCATATCCATCATATCAGAAAAAAAGAGCATATAGGTAAAATACAAGACTATTTATAAAGACAGATTGCAAAGAACACAATGGGTGGAATCAATCTGTACTGCAGATCGAGGGCCAAAAGGAGGGAGGGAGGAGAGGGCAGGGAAGAGGCAATGGAGGAGAGGGGTGTCCAGGGTTTGAATGTTGTCCCCACAAATGTCCAGAGGCTGAATGTGAAGTCAAGTGAAGGAAGAACGAAGGCAGGAAATAATCCTACTCAGACCCAAGCTGTGCAGGAGGATGTAGATGAGAAACCAAAGTGTAATCAGAGGGCAGAGGTGAGAACAGAAGCCGGGGAGCTGGCAGTTGCAGAAAGCCCCTAGTGGGGCACAGCTGCCTTGGCACGGTAGAATGGTAGCCAAGCAGGAGAAACAGCTACAGATCCTCCAAGAGAGCCCAGTGCCTAGAGGAGGAGCTAAGGGATGGTGATACAGCTGTAGTCACCAGGGCCTGGTCCCCAGATGTGGACGGGACTGGAAGGGGAAGTCATGAAGCAGGCTGTGTGTGGGGAGGTGACTTTGTCCTTGGCAGCTTAAGGCCTGTGATGAAAACTAGAGAGGCGGGTGGGTGGCACGAATTACCCAGGCCTCAGAGGGAAGTGATAGGACAGTGGCCCAGCTCACCAGGACAGGGAAGTTGGGCAACCAGGAATGCTGGGGAGGGAAGGGTGGGGAGTGTGAGGTCTCAGGGCTACTTAGACTCAGTGGGTGATGTTCTGGAGGCCTCGGTACGTGACTTGGAGAAGAGGAAAAGCCAGGGTGTGCCATTGGTAGGAGGCTGGTGGGAAGCAGTCATGGGGTGGGTGCGGTCAGCGGAGGGGTGAGAGGCAGCTCGCCATTTGATCCCAGACAATGGGGTGCCCCACTCAGAAATGTGAAAACGGAAGAGGAGTTTGTAGGTTCTCTGACCCTCGGCTCCAAGCTTGAAATGTGGAGGGCAGAGCCCCAAGACCGCTAATATTTCATTGCGCCTTGATTTTACATATACTGTATCTCCACAGCTCTTACAGCAGACAGCATTGCATCCTTGCATCAAAGAGCCCGAGATGAGCAGACTCACATGCTTGGATTAAAATCCCAGCTTTGCACAGCAAAGGTGAGCTGTCCACACAATGGGAATGTCAGCCTGAAACAGGACACATGCCATAACGTAGAGGAAGCTTGACTTTTGTCGTCAGAGTGACATGGAGCAGCTGTAGGGGGACAGGTGCTGTCTGATGCTATTACAGAGCTCAGCGAGCAGAATAGTGCTTGCTGGGGCTGAGGGCAGGCAAAGGAAGGGCTGTCATTTAATGGGGACACAGAGTTTCAATTTGGGCTTGTTGAAGATGCCCTGCACTGTGCATTTAAAGGTTACCGTGGCAACTTTTCAATGTTTGCTTCTTCATCTGTGAAGAAAGGTGACCTGGATCACCTGTCCATGGAGACAGTCTAAGGACCGAATTCCACGAATCTTGTAGCATCCCTCCTGGCCACCCACCTCTCATAATATAGTTAAATATCCTAAATTGAGTTCCAATGTTGTTACTACTTGGGCGGTTTCCTTGTACGGGCCTAGCCCTAGCTGGGCTTTTCTGGGCATGTCTTAGGGAAGCTCACAAGCACTGAGGTTAAAGCTGTTCCCAGTCCCAGCCCTGAGCTCTGCCCAGAAGATCTGTAACAGGGCATGCAAGCGCGCACTCCCAGCACTCCTGCTTTTGCTGAGAGGACCTGATGTGGGGGGATGGCGACAAATGGAGAGGCCATCCTTCTGGTCAAAAGAAGCCTCCTGACCAAACACATGAAATAGGACGACATTGACGACAACCGGCTGGAGCCCTGAATTGCAGGACCTTCCAAACAGAAAGGCCTGCCACAACAGTAGCAATGGGTGTCTAGGTGGGTCTGCAAACAGGGGTAGGGGCAAAGCTAGAGAGGTGCCCTGCAGTGGTGACAGAGGCCATCGTGGTGGCTGAGGCCAGGTGGACATGCATGATAAGACCAATGCAGTAAGTTTAGGATGCTCAGAGTGTGAAGAAGCAGGCCATGGAGGAATGCAGACCACAAGGAAGAGGACATTTTCTTTATTTTTAATCATGCCTTGTGTGTGTGTGTGTGTGTGTGTGTGTGTGCGCGCACACACACGCACACATGCATGCATGTCACAGGGGTAGAGGTAACTGAGAAAGCCAGAGATATGGATCCCCTGGAGATGGAGTTCCAGGTGGTTGTTAGTTGCTTGGTGTAGGTGCTGGGAATCGAACTCCAGTCCTCTGGAAGAGTAAGTGCACACTCTTAACCTCTTTGCCATTTTTCCAGAGCCCAAAAGACATTTCCTTAACTATTCCCTTGGTTAAGAGTTTTTCTTATTTCTTAATGAGAAGAATGTAGGCGTTTGTGTCAAAACACTTTTTAAGAACACAGTCGCTGTTTTGCACAAACTCATGGTTAGTTAGAAGTAACCAGGTTGGTCTTATTTCAGAGCACGGGCTTAAAGACCGTCAGTAATTCCTCTGCTACCTTCAGAAGTCCTTGGTGGTAAGAACGGACTTTGATTATTGTTACAGCGAGATACCTGGGCAGGGCGGACCCTTTCTGACTAGCTCAGCTCAATCCCAGTGCTCCGAGTTTCCAGGTAAGCAAACTGCCTCACACAGTGTTGTCTGGGTGTGCTGTATGTGCAACAATAGTGTACCACACCCAGAAAGATAATATGCCAAAATATTAAAATAGCCCTCTCAAGCCACCATGTCACGTAGAACACGCACAGCCTGACACAAGCCGGTCCCTCTAAAGATGTCTGGGCCCTTGACAAGGTCAGTCTCAGGTGACATTTACATGTTGCTCTCAGCTTTCTTGGGCTGTGCTCTCTCAGGGTGTCCCGTGGCCCTTCTCCATCTTGATGACAGCATGGTAGTTGGGACTGAGTGAAGGGCTTTGGCATCAGGCAGAACCCGGGTGAAATCTCATCTCTAGGCCCTGGATGACTGTGAAGCCCAGACTCTCTCTGTCTCTCAGAAATTTATCTCCCCAGAGGATCCGGACAAGACTTCCTGGTCCAAGGCATGCCCTTTAAGGGCAAGGTGTTTCTTTTAACCTTCCCTCTGCCGTCCTTCCCCACTGGGTCTAATTCTTGTCTCTTCCTTAGAGCTCACCCAGACCTTGATGAACCAACCATACACACAGACTCCAGTTTTTACAGGCTCAATTCCATTGGTCCTTCCACACACTCTCCTTCCACGCGCTCTCCCTTCTCCTTTCTAAAGGAAACAGCCAGGGCTCAGCGATGAAGAGTACTGGCTGTGCTGGGGAGGTGGTGGTGCACACCTTAATCCCAGCTCTCGGGAGGCAAAGGCAGGCAGATCTTTGTAAGCTCGAGGCCAGCCTGGTCTACAGAGCGAGTTCCAGGACAAGTAGAGCTGTCACACAGGGTTTTGAAACCTTATCTTGAAAACAAGCAAAAAAAAACAAAACAAAATAAAGCAAAGCACTGGCTGCTCTGCGGGAGGAGCTGGGTTTGGTTCCCAGCTCTTCCAAGTCACCTTACAACCATCTTTAAGTCGGGTCCCAGGGGATCTGATACTCTCTCCTGGACTCGGACAGCAGGCATGCACATGGTGCACAGACAATACCTGCAGGCAAAATACTCATACCCATAAAATCAAAAAATTTAAAAGGAAAATAGGTTGGTCCCTTAGTGTTGTTGTCATAAGACTTCAAAATAGGTTAAGTAAGCCAAGGCTGATGGCACATTCCCATAGACCCAGCACTTGGGAATCAACAGCAGGGTAACTAAGAGTTTGGCTTGCCTGGGGCTACATAGCAAGACCTGTAGTTAAAAAAAAAAGAAGTAACAACAACAAAAAGTGACTGGATTGTTAATCTTTGGGCCTTCTCTAACAGGCTCCCAACAGTATGTGGGAGGAATCTGGTCTATAGGGCAGACCTGGTCATTTGTTTTGTGTTCCTGTGTTCCACCCCTTATGTGATGGGGGGACAGGCACGTGTGTTATCTGGGCCATGTCTGTTTTTCTCTCTTAAGTGCCAGCACTCCCCCCTCCTCCTTCTTACCCCAAGCCTGCATGCCATTTGTCGTCAGCAGCTCAGCAGGACAGTCCAGTCCCTACGTGCCTCTGACCAGCTGCCCCCTCTACCTCGGCATCCTGAGCAGGAGCTTTCTCCCAAGCCCAGGCGGCTAATTAACTCTGACCTCGACTCTGCCTTCCCCAGCTACGTGTTCAAGCGAAGGAGCAGCCAGGACAGCGCGGAGCTTTCTATTTCCTGTAGAGGGAAGATTGATCTCTCCTTCCCCTCTTCAACTTGCAGCTGACTTCCTCTAGGAAGTACATGTTCCCTGGAATAAGTCAGAAGCCATAGTAAAAGAATTTTTTTTTCTTTAACACAAGAGAAGTTTGGGGGTGGTTTTAAAGAAGCATTGGAAAGCAAGCCATTTTCCCTGGGTCTCGCCTGTGGAATTTTGGTCCGTCTCACACTAACTCCTGCTGCCTTCGGCGGTTTCTTCATACAGCTGAGGCCGTGTAGCCTGCGATGATTGTTTGTTCTCTCACCCTCAAAACAAAAGCAGGTCACTGTTTGGACAGAGGTCTGCCTTGATATTTAGAATCACAGTATATTCTGTTGGTCCCTGTGCTCTTTGGGGAGAGGACGGGAGTGGATGAGAGAAGTTTAGAAATGAGATGGGATATGACATAAGACGGGTGGCCTGTGGCTTTTCAGGGTGTGTGCAGGCCAGCTGCAAGAGGCCGGCCTTGCAGGGTTGGCCCCTAAGTGCTCTGCTTTCTCCCCAGACATCTTCATACACGTGGGGCTCCTGTTTTTGCTTTGACTCATCCCTGTTTTTCCAAGGCCTCGATGGTGGCAAGAACAAACGATTCTCTAATGTGACCTAATCTTGGTCTGATGTGGATTCATAGGAAATCGCAGCTCTCATGAGAGTAGGATCAAAGGCACTGTGTTTAGCAGTCTCTTGAGTATTGTGTGAATTGATATCAGAGATGGCGTGAGGGTAGAGACTAGGGGTTAATGATCATGTGGCATTGTGTGACTTGAATCCTTAGGAGCTGTGGTGATTAGTATTTTGGCACCTTGTCACAAGCTAGAGTCATCCCGGAAGAGGGAACCTTAGCTAAGAAAATGCCTCCATCATGTGTGACTGTGGGCAAGTCTGAGGTGGCATTTTCTTGATTGATGATTGATGTGGAAGAACCCATCCCACTGTGAGGCGTGCACCCTGGGCAGGTGGTCCTGGGTGCTCCAAGAAAACAGACTGAGCAAGTCAGTAAACAGCACTCCTCCATGGCCTCTGCTTCAATTCCTGCCTCCTGGTTCCTACATTGACTCCTGCCTGGCTTCCCTCAGGGATGGATTGTAACCTAGAAGTCACATGACCCCTTTCCTCTCCAAGTCACTTGGTCACAGTGTTTAGCACACAACAGAAAGCCAACTAGGACAGCTGCCAACTTTAAATAGGGAAGAAATTTAAGACTAGAAAAGAACCACATACATTGTCATCATTAGTATATGGAGAGGGTAACGTGATATATATACTTGGTTATAGTCCTCTTCTGAGGCTGGCTGATTGTTACAAAACCTGAGGTATGAGCTACTAAAAGCCCTGGTTGACAGAGAGAGGTCAAAGGTCAGGGAAGCAAAGTTCTTCTAAAGATTAGGCGCAATGGAGTAAAATTTGAGAGGTATGCTACTTAGCTACTTAGTGGGTTTCATTATACTTGTTAATTTGTTATTTAAGTGTTAGTGTGTTTTCCATTCTGATATTTGATTTTTCTCTTGGCTTCAACAAAGTGGATTGTGGTTGATTAGAAAAAAAAAACTCACCTGCTTTATGTTGATGAATCATCAGAAGGATTTGTTCCTGTGTTCATTTTTATCATCTCTTTCTCAAAATATCGAGAAAAAAAAAGAAAGAACAAAGCAATTCATTCCTCGCACCACCACTGTGCCCTGTGCTTTTACTGTCTCTATGAAAACACAAGGACACAGCAACAGACTCTGTAATGTGGTGTGGAAAAGCCTACAGAGAAAACTACGGCAGCCGAGGAATGGGCTATCCAATACCAAGTGGCCAGCCCTGAAAACATACATCTAACTACATTATACAGACTGAGCAGGATGGGTTTATGTATTTAGTAATACACACACACACACACACAGAGAGAGAGAGAGAGAGAGAGAGAGAGAGAGAGAGAGAGAGAGAGAGAGAGAGAGAGAGAGAGAGTGAGAGTGTCATGAATGAAAAAGAGGCCATGAATTTGAAAGAGAACAAAGAAGGGTCTACAGCAGAGTTCAGAAGAAGGGAAAGGAGAAATGATGTGATTATAATCTCAAAAAAAAAAAAAGAATTTTTTAAAGAGATACATATTGCCAGATACAATGGTGCACACCTTTAATCCCAGCATTCAGGAGGCAGAGGCAAGCAGATCTCCATGAGTCTGAGGTCAACCTGAACTACAAGGTGAAATTCAGTTTCAAAAACAAAACAAAACAAAAAAACTCCCAGAGACAGACAGACAGACAGACGCACACACACTTATATACATGCCTATCTTTACATACATTTTTAAACTTTTTGCTGGCATGCTAGCATGTGCATTTCTCTTTTCTATAAATGGGCTCGATTCTTCCCAAACCCTTGCACTACTGCACAAATTCCATTGTATAGGAAGCAGCTTCCAGCCCAGAGCTCAGCAGCCAAGCTCCCCACCCCCCATTCTTGAAAACAGTCCTTCTAAGGCAGTGGAGTGGGACCCTCCGCTTACCCACCCCCCACTCGCCCACATCCTTCCTGCGACTTAAAGGCTTCAGTCAGGTCGAATAGCTCCCAGGGAATGTCGCCTCGAATTCAGGGATTGGCTGAATCAAGAGAGGAAGGAAAGCATGCTCACAGGTGACCTTCGTAGTGACACCTCATCGGACCAAACCCTCTGGGGAAATACAGAATCAGCAAGTGATAGTGGGAGGCTGTAGAAGCACTGTGAGAGGCCAAAGAGAGGATGAACCCAGAGTCTTCTATATTCACAGACCATTTCTCCAATAATAATAGTAGCAGTTTAAGCAAAAATATTCTTTTAATAGCAATAAATCCCCTGCATTATCACTTCGCTGGGACAGGTGCTGTGTTCGTGGATGCTTTCTCATGTATCTTACTTATGCATTTGCTTTATAATAATTTGTAGATAAACAGATAGGTCCTGACCTCTGGAAACTGACTGACGTCAGCCCACAGGTATGCAGTGGGAGGGGGGGCGGACAAACAGCCAACGCTGCACCTGGTGCCAGCCATATGCAGGTGTATTGGAGGGAGGTACTGTGGGAAGGGCGTGCTTAGACAGGGCGAGTCAGTGGGAAATCACCGTCTCTCACATAGGGTTTCCAGGGAAGGAAGCAGGATTACAAAGGTCGTGAGGCTTTTGATGCCTTGGGATGCTGGTGAAAGGACAGACAGCATTCAGCCTGAGCAATGCCATGGCAGAGAAGGGCCTCATCTGCATGTCAGTCCCACCGGTGATAGCCCACCCTTCCTCCGCGGTGGGTGGGATCCATTGGGAGCTAGAGAATGAGCTGGCAGTGACCCCTCTGATGTTTGCTAACTGACTGCCTTTTGTCCAGCAGTAGAGCTGGAGGTGGAGCATCTGTCTGAACTGTAAGTCGGGAAGAGGGGCTGGAGAGATGGCTCCATGGTTAAGAGCCTTGACTGTTCTCCCAGTGGACCCGGGGTTCACTTCCCAGAACCCACATGGCAGTTTGCAACTGTCTGAAATTTCAGTTCCAGGGGATCCTGACAAAAACAGCAATGCACATAAAATAAAAATTAAAAACCCAAAAAGTCGGCAAGATAGTTTGAACCTGTAATGGCATGTGAGTAAAAGACAAAACCCAGAGACATGCCATGGAAGTCGAGGAGTGGTGGGGGCTGGAGAAATGGCACAACAGTTAAGAGCACTGACTGCTCCCGCAGAGGACCTGGGTTCAATTCCCAGCACCTACGTGGTACAGTGGCTAACTACAATCTGTAACTGCAGCTCCAGGGCATCTGACACCCTCTTCTGGCTCTTTGGGCGCCAGGCACATGTATGGTACACAGTCATATATGCAGGCAAGATACGCATATATATTCAGAAAATAATTTAAAATTTACTTAAAATAAAGCAAACAGATACCCTTTAGGCAGCCAAGGGCTCCTAGGCCTGATAAAGAAGAAAGGGTTGTGTAATTATGAGACTCACAGGGCCAATTCTCCGGTCAGGTTCTTTCTTAAGCACTTCTAGGTAACTGTTAGGAGTTTAAAGGATGAAGCAGGGAGCATCCCTCCCCACAGCTGGTCATCTTTAATTAAGCCTGCTTCTGGTGGAACACATGCCGCTGTTCGCAGGAGGCCCCTCTGCTTGACTCTCACCCAGCACCTTCTGATCGCGGCACAGCTTCCACATGGCGATTTCTGTTTCTTATTAACTTTTCTCCCTTTACCTCACTGGACTGAGCTGGGTGGAGGGGGAGGAGCTAGTTCATGCTTGCGTTATGCAGAAGAGTGATCGATTGTGTTTGCTAAAGCGAAAAAGAAATGAAAGAATAGCACAGAACAAGTCCGTAGTGAGGAAATAGAACTGACAAGTTCCGTTGAAAACAACTCAAGGTCTCTGATATGCTTGGCACCAGAGATGTTATGGAATTTGGATTTGCGAGGTTTTGAAAAAATATTCATTTCTATGGCAAGGTATCTCATGCAATATTTTCCAGTCTAAACAGGAAGTTCATGTAAGAATTTTTATAAACCACACGCACAGATCCCAAAGATAGCTTTAAATAATACTTAATTAAAAATATTTTTATTATGCTGGGTGTAATGGTACACACCTGTAGTCCCAGCGTTCAGGAAGCAGAAGCGAGAGGACCGCAGACTTGAGGCCAGCTGGCATTGCTTAGTAAGACCCCGTTTCCAAACCTCAGGAGCAGAGACCTTGCACACATGTGCAAGGCTCAGGTTCAAACCCTAGTACTGAAAAAAATGGGGAAGATCTAAACCTTCTTCAAAACGTCATTTTATATATGACAATCACTTACCCTCAGCCACTGGACTTGTGATATTAGCTTGTGCGATTCGGGGTGCCTGTCTTACAGAACCACCCTGTCCCTAGCTTCGACTGTGCCTTCGACTCTCATCCAAGCGCTGCGAGTCGCCGTCGCTCTCCACTCACCAAGAGAATATTCTCCTTTCAGGAGGAACCGGGGCTAGAAAGCCGGTCCCTTCAGACTCTTGGTCTCCCCTCTGTCCATGTGTGATCATTTCCAACTCTGCTGAAGACTTACTAGCCCCAAAGGCACCGTGTTCTTCCAGGTGTGTGCACTGAGCCCTCTCTCTTCCTGTCCCCGACTTTGACCATTCCCAAAGTCTGCATGCACTAAACACCCTTCCCACGGGCCCCTGTAACAGCACACAACCTGATGTCTTGGCTTGGGACGACTGCATATTTTGTTATATATTCGTCCAACACACACTTTCCAGGTGTCAATGATTGATATCTTAGGCATTGCCCTAGGTACTGGGGGTATAGTAGTGAGCAAAACAAACACCATTCTTGCCTTTTGGAGCTTGCATTTTAGTGTAGGGAGGTACACAAACAGAGGTCTAGTTCTATTAATGCCACCATATTAGTAAGTGCTATAAAAAATGAATAGGAAAGGCAGATAGAAAGGAATGGAGGCGAGAAGGCTGTCTTAGACTGAGTGGTTAGGAAAGTCATCCCAGAAAGGAATCGAGAAAAGGAACCACGAAGCTGTAGCAGAAGGGTCATGTGATAGGCATTTCCACAGTGAAACTGGGTGGCAGGAATGTGCTCAGGAAACAGCAAAGATGCTGCCACCCAGGGAGCAGGGAGCAAATAACCCTCTGATCTAAGACACAACCACCATGAGATCAGAGACAAGGGCCTGGTACTTCACTGTTCTACCGGACCAGCTTTGCGCAGTTGCTATGGAGATTAGGAGACAGCATCCAGGAAGGTCAAAAAACTTGTCCAAGGTCACACAGCTGACATTAGAGTCGAGTACTGCCCCCCATGCAGCTGATTCAGAATCCTTCATCCTTGACTCCATCATTCTGAATGCCTGCCTCACCATCCTGGGCATTCTCAGTGTTGGGTTAGACATGTAGGTGGATGAAGGGGCAAGGACTGGGCATCATGGTGGTATTTTCACCCCAATTCAGTGTATTTTCAAGCCAAATGACAACCACCCCCATGTTTTTTCTCCTCGGTTGGGGTCAAGTTTACAGAAATAAAAGCAGAAGCCAACTATAGCAACGGGGAAGATTCACTCAGGAATCTGACCTTGAAAACTGCTGAAGAAAGCACGCAGCCCCTGGGAGGGAGCCCCAGACAAGAGGCAGCTGTGCCTGGGGAGGGAACACCCGGAACCTTCCACGGAAAATTGCAACCCAGGCCTGGAAAAGGCCTGTCATGATCGTCTCTCTGAGCCAGAGATAAAACAAGCTGCTGGGTGCTCCCTGTAGATGAACGCTGGCAGGAGCTTGAAGTCACAGTGAGGACAGCTGTGCCCACCCAAGGGATCGAGTACTCCTTCAAACCCAAAAGTTCCAGACTCCCAAGCTGGGCTGGCCCAGGACCCACAGCCTTGACCACTCAGGTTCACCTAACTGTAGGAGTCAGTGGAAGCCTGTGCATGGCTCTGTGTGATTTCTAAGACCAAAATCCCGCCCAAAGGACTGGCAGGATTTGAGGAGGTGATTAGCTCGAGGCGTGACAGATGCCAAGAGTATCCTGAGAAGTCCTTGCAAGGAACAGGATGGCTTCTCCATCGCTATCTACTTCCCTCTGGAGATTCTCTCAAGATGAAATCAAAGAGAATGAAACAGGAAGTGGCCTTTATCCTGTGATCTCACTTTGGTGCCCAAAGGGAGGCCTCTTCCCCCAGCGTGATAAGAAAATCTATCTTCTTGATGATGTGAGGAGGGCCAGAGCAGTTCTGGCGCTCTCGTCAGCAGGATGCTGACTGCTTGGCCAGGACCCGAATCATAATCTCAAGGAGCTAAAGTGTGATGAGCTGACATGAAGGCCAAAGCCATGAATGAACTCACCCCCGTGTGGAAGTAAAATGGTGGGTGAAGGCGGGGTGCTGGGCCAGGCCCACACAGTATCACAGAGAGCCTTCACACCAGGACCACATATCCTTCCTGCCTGTGTATCCGCCTTCCGGATTCCCTGTGAAGATGCTGAAGCCTTCAACAGGAAAGGATGGAGCCCCAGAGCTCATCAGGTCACATCAGGAGCAAACAGCACCCACAGAACAAAGCCCAGGATGGAAACTGACAGTATCTGTGTGGATCTGGTTGATGAGAGAGAAATCCTCTCACTCTGAGCCTCCTGAAGTGCTGTGTGAGCTGTGTATTTGAAGCACAGCGTGGTGTGTGTGTGTGTGTGTGTGTGTGTGTGCGCGCGCGCGCACGTGCACACGTACACATGTGACTATGGAAGAAAGGAATCAGGAGACCACATCTCATTTCCCCAAACCATAGTTTAGTTTTCTTTTCTTTTTTAAGCGTTTCCCTTGGCCTTGAGCAGTGAGGAGTATGGAGTTGAGAGGGACGCAGGGTCTGGCTTTGGCTTTAGCTTTCTTTCTAGTCTGTGGCCATTGGGAGCCTGTATCATTTAGTGCCATGGGCTAAACACAAAACAAAGTCGACAGTTCAAGTCGCCTGTCCTCAAGGAAGCTGCATCAGAATTGAGGAGCTAGGTAGGTTTTTTTTTGTTTTTTTGTTTTTTTTTTTTGTTTTTTTAAAGCTAAGTATAAGAGAAATGATGATAGATGAAATTTCTAGTATGCAAATACTTGCTCTAAAAATTATTCATTTAATGATGAGATTGATTTCAACTACCAAGCTATTTAATAGTTATATAGTGTAGGCATTCTCAGAGGAGGAAATAGCATTTTTTTTTGGAAGCAGAAAGACAATAACAGACCAGTTCATACCCATTAGGATGGCTACGACTTAACAACAAAAATGAGTGCATGTCGGGAGTGAGTGAGGAAATCGAAATCCTTCTGTGCTAGTGGTGTGAACGAGAATGTTGCCATCACTGTGGGAACCTGCGTGGCGAATCCTCGGGACATTAAAAATGACTTGTCACATGACAAGCCTACTTCGTGGTGGGGTCTCGGAGAGATGCCCAGATACCATGCTCACAGCAGCAGTATTCAGAATAATTACAGCCTAGAAGTGATAGAGAAGCAGAGAAAGAGAGTGTGGTACTCACGCCCTACGATGGGCTACCGTCCTCCCTCACAGGAAGGTGTGATAAGCCCTGAGAATATCATGTGAGTGGAACAGGCAAGTTTGGGAAATACAGATGTGTAATAATCCTATTTCTGCGAAGTGTTTAGAGTAGCTGGGTTTCTGGAAACAGAAGACAGATGGGTGATTGTCATGGGTAGGGGGAGCAAGGTGTCATCATTTAGAACATTAACGTTTCCATTTGCAAGATAAAAAGAGCTCTGTGGATAGAGGACAGTGTTGTGACTGTGCTCTGAGTGGGTTTTGTGTGGGGCTGGGGATCAAACCTCGGGCCTCACACAAGCCAAGCAAATACTCTCCTAGATATCTAACCCTAAAACAGACATCTGACAATTGTAACCATAGAAACCAAGGATGCATCTCGGGGTGGGGGTGGGGGTTAAAATGCTTAGTTGGCTTCTGTGGACCCCTGGGTTTCATCCTCGGCAAATAAAGGGTACGAGTAAGAGGGTGGGGAGAAAGAAAGAAGGAGGAAATTTTAAATTGTGTTTTATCGTAATGACAGGAAAAAAAAAAAAAGAGGCAGCATAGAGAGAGTGTGGCAGGTGAGGGCCGTGGAGGACAAGCCAAGTTAATGGTAAGAGGGGAGAAAAATAAGAAATTCAAGATAGGCCTTCTAGTTCTGGCATGGTGGCACACGCCTTTGATCCCAACACTCAGGAGGCAGAGGCAAGTGGATCTCTGTGAGTTCGAGGTCAACCTCCAGGACAGCCAGGACTACAAGGAGAGACCCTGCCACACACACAAAAGGATCCTATATATGGAAAAAAAAAAAGTAAATGTCAGGGTCACGGGGTCATGTTTGGTGTCTTGGGACCACACAGTGAGAAGCACTACCGTAGCCCTTCTGGCCAGCCTCCTGCACAAGGAGCTGAGCAGGGAGAGTCTGCCCAGGTGGACAAGTTGTGCCTGAAAGGTATCCATAACCCCCAGGTGATTTTAGCATCCCCAGTCCCTGCAGGCCACAATATAAGAGAGACCAGTCGGAGGCCATCTAGCTTGCCCTGTGACCCACGCACCTGGCCCTGAGGGATCTAAAATGCACTGTTTTGAGCAGCCATGAAGGCTGCTGTCAGTTTCACTGGGGAAGCCATGGGGAGTGCTGTCCACTGGCCAGTGTCTGGCTTGTGCCAAGTGTCATGCCATGTCACGGGTGCCATGATGACTCCATGTTTAATGATTAGAACTATAAAATGCCTTTCAAAACAGTCACAGTGTTTTATATTCCCGCCAGCCATGCGTGGGGATAAAATTCTCCCCAGAACCTTCCCAACACTGGTTACTGTCTGAATTTTTAAAATCTTAGTCATCTTAGTGGGTGTCAGATGGAATATCATTATGGTTTTGATTTGCGTTTCCCTATTGACTAATACTGTTGGGTATATTGTAACTGTTAATTAACTATTTATTGCATCTTCTTTAGAGAGATAGCTCTTGATACTATTTGACTGTGTTTAAATCAATTTTATCTGCTGTTATTTTTACTACTTCTTATTACTTTTTAAAATGACTTATTTTTTATTTTATGTGCATTGGTGTTTTGCTTGCATGTGTGTCTGTGTGAGGATGTCAGATCCCCTGGAACTGGAGTTACAGACAGTTGTGAGCTGCTCTGTGGGTGCCTGGAATTGAACCAGTGTCCTCTGGAAGAGCAGCCAATGCTCTTAACTGCTGAGTCATCTCTCCAGCCCCTGAAGACTTTTGTTACTGTTGTTTTTTGTTTTTTAAAGACAGGGTTTCTCTGTGTAACAGTCCCGGCTGTCCTGGAACTCCATTTGTAGAACAGGCTGGCCTCGAACTCACAGATCTGCCTGCCTCTGCCTCCCAGGTTTGAAGACTTATTCTTATGCTTTGTTTGGTTTTCCAAAGAGAGCTGTAGTTTTGGACTCTTGTATTTAGGTCTGTGATCTATTAGGAGTTAGTCTTCTTGTGCAATACACACAAGAGGTCCAGCTTCGTGTTTCGTATGTTAATTTCTAGCTGACATTCAGCATCGTCTGTTAGGAGACTGTCCTTTGGGTACTGAATTGTGCTGGCACAGACTGGATTCCACGTATATTATCTTGTGTTCTCACCTGACACTGTCCCTGATATCTTTAGATATTTTCTTCTTGTATTTGAGCCCATAGCTGTGTGACGAGGCTTTCCCCTCTTGTACACGCAGTGGCACACATGTAGACTGAAGCCACTCCGGTCTCCATGTGCTAGGCCATGTGCTGGAGCAAGCGACCCCTGGCATCTCAGCTCCCTACACACTAACGGTTTGTTTCTCTCCCATCTCAGCGACAGGACTGAGTCCACACACACACTGCAGACTCAGGATCTGGTCAACAGGGAAGAGGTGGAGAAAGACATGGCGAGCCGTTCGTGTGGGAGTCGTTCTTAAGGGAGCAGAACATGCCCTTCCTGCCCACTGCCCACTCCTCACAGATGGCTGCAAGAGAAGTTTGCTGTTGACTGAGAGGCAGATTTAGCACACCACCATCACAAGAGCCAGGACAATGATATTCAAATAACTCCATAAACCAGACGGGCATTGTGCCTCCCTGACCCCCACCCCACCTCCCAAACCCATCCTGTCAGGACCTGCACAGGCCATTTGTCACACCACCGCACCGAAAGCTCTTGCGTCATTTTTCTATTCATTCTGTTTCACTAATTAACACATTGGTTATTTGTCTCTGGCTGGCTGGCCCAGCCCTGGTTGTCAGTCTAAATCGGTGAGTTCCATCTTCCATCACAGCCAGGGATAATACTCCTCTATGTTTGGCTGGGTTCTGGCCTGTGGTCACAGGAAGTGTCGGAACCAAAGGCATGCCTTCAGCTCCCATTGGGCGTAAGTTAATGAAAGGGAAGGGGAGGGATGCTGAGTGAGATCAGCGCTGACTAAGATCCTTTATCAGGCCCTGTGTTCAAACATGCTTCTCACTGCAGCCCACTAGGAGACTAGAACTCTCCTCAGTTTTTTTGGAAGAGACTCAGGGAAGTTAAATAACTTATCCAAAGTCAAACCACGAGTCTTAGAAGCAATGCACAAATCCAAGGCTGTCCGAATTCCTTTCCACCTCCCAGCTGGTGTACAGATAGGTGTTTCCCACACTCATCACGAATAATGAACCTCAGCCATTTCTCTAAATGTATGTGTCAATCAGGGGCAGGCAGGGGACTTGTAATGGGACTCTGTCTCTTGTACTACATGGTTTGATACATATGCCCTTCTGATCACGCTGCTTCACTCATATAAGAGAAAACCAGCAAGTTAATAAAATATGTTTACTGTTTTCTTTTTTAATTAAAAATGTATTTTAAGTTATGTGTAAAGGCATTTTGCCTCAATGTGTCTATGCATTACACGCATGCAGTGCCCCCTGGAGGCCAGAAGAGGGCATCAAATCCCTGGGGCTGGAGTTACAGATGGTCGTGAGCTGCCACGTGGGTGCTGGGAACTGGACACAGGTCTTTTGGAAGGGCAAACAGTGCTCTTAACCACTGAGCCATCTCTCCTGCCCCTACAGCTTTATTTTTCTACAGTGAAGCTGAGCAGTATTTCCATATAGAAAAGGGCACGGATCTTAAGAACAAAGCTGGGACCCAATTCTCTCCCACAGGTGAAGAATGGGGGACGAAAACCCATTTAGAGCATCTCCATGTTGCTTGCCAGCGTGTAGTGCTCTTTTGCCATTAGTGAAAGCAGTATTTCTGTATATCTGAATATCAGATGTATACAGATATGTGGGAAGGGTTTGAGGAACAAACCCACAGAAGTCATAACAAAGGGCTCTGGGCTTCTTGCACTGGTAACCACATGTACACCAAGACACACAGAAAGAGTGTCATTTTTCCCAATGGGGCCTTTTTGTCATCTGTCAAGTTTTCTTCCAGACCTTCAACCATCCCAGCTACGATCTAAAGCAGTGGTTCTCAACCTGTGGGGTTGGACCAGTCCTTTCACAGGTGTTGCCTGGGACCATTGGAAAACACAGTTATTTCCATTGCCATTCACAACTGTAGCAAGACTATAGTTATGAAGTAGCAACAAAAATAATGTTATGGGCCGGGCGGTGGTGGTGAACGCCTTTAATCCCAGCACTCGGGAGGCAGAGGCAGGTGGATCTTTGTGAGTTCAAGACCAGCCTGGTCTACAAGAGCTAGTTCCAGGACAGGCTCCAAAGCCACAGAGAAACCCTGTCTCGAAAAACAACAACAACAAAATAATAATGTTATGGTTGGGGGTCAGCACAACATGAGGAACTGTAGTAAAGGTCATAGCGTGGAGCTGGAGAGATAGCTCAGCAATTAGGAGCTCTTCCAGAGGACCTGAGTTCAGTTCCCAGAAACCATATGGTGGCTCCCAGTCATCCATAATGAGATCTTGTGCTCTCTTCTGGCCTGCAGTTGTACATACATGAGGAATCTTGTATACATAATAAATAAATCTTTAAAAATTCTAATAAAAGAAAAAAGGCCACAGCATTAGGAAGGTGAGAATCACTGAGTTAGAGGATAATAGAGATGTGGCAACGAGGAAGGTGAGCATCACTGAGCTAGAGGATGATGGAGCTGTGGAAATGAGGAAGGCGAACATCACTGAGCTAGAGGATGATGGAGCTGTGGAAGTGAGGAAGGCGAGCATCACTGAGCTAGAGGATGATGGAGCTGTGGAA
>JAQHUG010000136.1:3769182-3779915 GCA_028555095.1 Dicrostonyx torquatus
AAAAAAACAAGATATGAAGCCAATTTGAACGCTGTTTTTATCTAAAACAATATGCTCAAAATATTATTCTGATATATAGTCAATTTAGAAAGGAATGAGATTTATTGCATTCCTTTTAGTTTATGGATGCTTGTTCATCTATCTTTATCTCTTAACTCTAAGGATTTCTGACGTCTTATTATTGGCGACACATAGAGGTTAAGAATTCAAGTCTTTTCTGGTGATGACTCTTGAGAATTGAGCACTAAACCACGTTCCCAGGCCTCACAGTTCAACATCTAGAGTCAGGCAGAGCAAGACTTGAACTCTTAACTCTTTATTTTATTTTATGTGTATAGGTGTTTTGCATGTATGTATGCATGTATGTACATATGTGTACCACATGTGTGCAGTGCCTACAGAGGTCAGAAGAGGGTGTCAGGTCCTTTGGAAGTAGAGTTTCAGATGCTTGTCAGTCCCCATGTGGGTGCTGGGAACTGAGCCTGTGTTCCCTAGAAGAGCAACACCTCTCCAGCACCAGATTTGGATCTTTGCTCTACCATTTACCAAACCATTTCTCTGATCTTGGGTTGCCTGTCTCTAAGGGGAAATGGGAACCTCACATCCCACCTGAGATGTGACACATGGCTCTGTCGGTTTCTTTCCTGCTTTCACTTTATTTGGGGGTTTGTTTTACATGTAGGAAGAACTGTATTAGTGCTAAAGAGCCTAGAACTTAGAAGAATTTCCACACACTGAAAGTGTTTCCAAGTGCCAAACAGATGCCCAGCAGGGAAGACTCAAAAGACCTGTGAGCGCAGTAAACCAGGGAAGGGGGCCTGCTGGCTTATGGGTCTCCAGGAAGTTGTGCGCCAGCCTGCGGGTCCTGCCTGGTGAACCTCCAGGTCTGAAAGGAGGCTGCTGTGATGGCAAAGAGAAGGCCACCACAGGGTAGGGAAGGAACTTCCTGTCACCACTGGGGGAGAAGGAGCTGTCTCCATAGCTGACAGAACAATCTGTCTCTGCTTGGCGTATGCCAGCCCTGCCTGGGCCACTGGAAGGAAAGATCGCAGACTGTGTCCCCTCTGTGCTGATAAGGGAGGTGAGGAGAATTTTAAATTGAATATCCTTGTTATATTTTTGTTGTTTTGAGACAGGGCCTCAAACTCACCATGGGACCAGGCTGGATTTGAACTCACGGAGATCTGCTGGCCTCTGCCTCCTAAGTGCAGACATCAAGGTGGGTACTACCATGCCCAGAATGTTTCATATTTTCGGAAGAAAGATTTATGGAAAATTTCCATAGAATGACAAGGCTGGGTGTGGGTGGGCATGCCTACAATTCCAGCACTCAGAAGGTGGAGGCAAGAGGATTTTGAGTTCCAGGCTAGCCTTATCTACATAACAAAACTAGGTCTCAAATAGACTATGTACTGTACTATACTATATTACATTAATATAAACAAAACAGAAGGATGTGACTCCCATTAACCAACTCTGATAATAACCAATGCTGTTTTATCTCTATTTCCCAACTTCCTCTCACACGGTTTGAAATGAGTCCCTTATCTCAAACCCTTTCAAAAACTCAAAGTATTTCACTCTTTTGAGTGAATGTATTCAAAAGAATATCACCAGCCCTGTCCTGACTTCTAGTGCTTTTCTCTTAAAATGAGGTGCCAAATAAGTCCCAGACAGCACATTGGACTTAAGGCCTGTCCATCACGCCCCTTACTCTGTAGCTTTGCCTCCTTTCCCTTGCCCTGCCCCTCCCTCGCGATTTATTTTCTGGAGAGGCCCACATTGTTTTGCCTGTGGCGTCTCCCACAGCCTTTCCTTCACTCATTGTTTCCATGGGACCTGCCTCTGTCTGGCCTTCTGTAAGCTGGTAGTTAAATTCAGAGGCCTGATCTGATTTAAATCTGTTTGGCTCTTGGGAAGGATCACTTCACAGTTGATGACATGATCTTCCTCAGGAGTAATGTCATCTCTCCCCTTGTCTGTTTTTATTTCTTTCTCTCCTGCTGCCCCTGCTTTTTGATTATGGTGAAATACACGACCACACACATCTGAACTTTGCCACCCTGGCATCTCTAAGTGTTACAGTCACCCTCATTCAGTGTGTCCTACTGCTCAGCCATGGTGGTTCGGTGAGCCCCACCTTGGCCCAGGGAATCCCTAAAACCCTGTCATCTCCCCACACTGGAAATTCTATAACCAGTAAATAATCCCACATCTGTCTCACCTCTGACATACATTTTCTGTTAAAGGCATAAGTCACAAAACAATCCCACACCAGTTTGGAATTATGATTAATAAAAGGGTTATTTATTTAAAGGAAAAACTTACAGATCACCATCCTAGACAACAGCCCCCTGCACGACCAGGAAAGGAGTCTAGTAGCTGAAAGTGGAGTCCAAAGCAAGAGAGAGAGCACACGGCTACCGCTGCTTTTTAAAGCAGCACAGCCCACGCCCAAGTGGACTGGTATTTTAAAGGCTATTGGCTGAAGGAGCAGAAGGGGCTCCCGCAGCATTCTGTCTCTGGGAATGAACTATGACAGGTACGTATCAGTAGAGCCATAGAGTCTGTGGTGTGTGTGTGTGTGTGTGTAGTTTATCTCATTTAGCATGATGCCCTCAAAGGCCTTTCTAATGTTGTGACCCTTTAATACAGTTAGTTCCTCATGTTGGTGACCCCCCAACATTAAATTACTTCATTGCTACACCATAACTATAATTTTGCTACTGCTGTGATCCAAAATGCAAATATCTGATATGCAGGGTGTCTGATATGCGACTCTAAGGAATAGAGACCCCTCGCTTGAAGGGCCCTCTTCTGTTGTGTATACGAAGCACACTTTGATATGCACGCACCTCTCATTGTACGCTGGGCTTATTTCTACCTCCCAGGTCTCGCGGATGAAGCTGTTATGAACATTACTTCCAGAGCTCAGTGTTTGTTTGTTTGTTTTTGAAGGGGGTGGATTATACCCAGAGATGAAATTGCTGGATCAATTTCTGTAAGTTTCTGTTCTGAGACAGGGTCTTCTGTAGGTTTGCGCTTGCAGCTGAGGCTGGTCTTGAGTGTCTGGCCCTCTTTCTTCCAGCTCTCAAGTGCTGGGGTCGCAGGTGCACCAGCATGACCTTGTTCAGTGTTTAAGGGTTGGAGGGAGACCTTGTGAGTCTGCACAGGACCTGCTCTGCTCCACATTCCTCCCAACAGTACAAATGCTGTCATTGTCCTCCATCCCCACCCGTATCTGCTGCTCTGTGCATTCTAATGAGATAACTGGTTTGGACTTGTGATTCTCTGATGGTCAGTTTCACTGTTCACTTGTATAATTCTTTAAAGAGATGTCTACTTAAATTCCATCTTTTAAAAAGACTTATTATTTTTATTCTATGTGTGGGGATGTTTTATCTGCATATCTGTAGGTGTACCACATACATGCCATGTCCATGGAAGCAAAAGTTACAGGTGGTTGTGAGCTGCCATGTAGATGCTGAGAACTAAACCTGGGTCCTCTGCGAGAGCAGCCAGGATTCTTAACCTCTGGGTCACCTCCTTAGTGCCTCTGTCCATTTTAAAAGGATCAGCTTGTTTGGTTTTTGTCATTGAACTGTAGGAGATCTTTACATATTATGGTACTCAGCCCTTACCAGGTAAATGAGTTGCAAACCTGTGCTCCCCCTCGTGGAGTCATCTCTTCGCTCTTTCTTTGCTGTGGTTCTTGCATGGAAGTTTTCACTCATCATGTAGTCCCATCTGTCTGTTTTGATTCCTGCTTCTTCTTCTTTTGGTTCCCTAGTCAGAAAGCCTTGCCAAGTCCAGTGTCACAAAGTATAGCCTATAGTTCCTTTTAGCCATCCTCAATGCTGATCGCCAAGAACAGTAACTTCAGGAGTGTGGCCAACCCTGTGACATCCTAGCTCAGGCCTTCATTTCTGAGTGGGAACACAGGTCGTGGGTGGAGAGAAATGTCCCTCCCCAGTGACGTGGCTAGCTCTGAGCTGCACGTTAGCACTGTCTTTATTTACAGTGGTTCTTTGTCCTCCTCAGAAGATGAAAAGCCAGTGAGGAGGGTTTTTTTTTTTTTCTTAAGTGTCTTTATGGACTTAGGGATTTGATGTCTGTGTTCTTACTAATCCTCTGCACTTGCTGTTTTTATTGTTCCAGGGTTTCCATCTTTACACTGAGACAGACCTCCGAGCTGGCTCTGAGCTCCTCTGGCGTGGCCTGCAGATTTTTTTTGACAGATTCCCAGCTTACTGCGATTCCAAGATGGTCTAGGCTGATTTTACACATTTCCTGTCCCAGACAGAGTCAGCCACTGAGATAATATTTAAATATAAATAGTTCAGAGCTTTTACAATCTAGAGCAAGACTGCTTGGAAAGTTGGAATGCTGGGTGATTGGACTGAGATGCCCTTCCTTCTGCCTCCCATTTTCCTGATGGTGAGCACAGGGTGACCGGGGAAGTCACAGGGTACTCCTAGTGTGTGTCACCGATTGGGCATGGTGTCCAGTACAGGGTTGATGAGGCAGTGAAGGTCAACTTAGAGTTCTGCAGAGTCCAGCCAAAGGCCAGCCCTGGGGCTTGCCTGTGGAGTTAACGGAATCACAGGGAAATTACAGGAGAAGGCCCAGTCAGCCTGGAGTGCCTGGCATTCCACCCTGAGGAAAGGCAGAGCCAGCAAGTTTTCCAGATGTTAGTGAGTCAGCAAGAGATGAGGACTCGGCAGGATCTTGAGAGAGGAGCGGAGTGTAAGCCAGGCATGCTGGTCCATGCCTATGATTCTAGAGTCTGGGAGACTGGGGCAAGAGAACAAGGGGTCCCAACCAGCCAGGGCTTTGGGTTATGTGACAAGCCTCTGCCCCCACCCCCCAAAAAAAGAGCAGCTCTGAAGTTAAGAGCACTCGCTGCTCCTCCAAAGGTTCTGAATTCCATCCCTAACATGGATTATGAGTTGCCTGTATCTCCAGCTCTGGGGCATCCCACACACCCTTCTTCCTGTCTTCTAAGATGCCTTCATACTTATGACATACACACTTGTGGACATGTGTCCATACATGACACACACACAGAGACACTTACATACATGGATACATGTATGTACACTGACACATGCATACCCATGGACACATGCACACACATGGGCACATGCACACATGTGGACACATACATACTTATGGGCATACACATATGCATATGGACACATGCACACATGGACACATATATGTACGTGACATACACATTTGGAGATATATACACACAGGTATATGCACACACACGGACACATACACACATGCATGCACACTTATACACATATGGGCACATACACTCATGGGCACTTATACACATATGGACATATACACACAGGTACATGCACACACATGGACACATACACACACATACATGTCCACTTATACACATATGGGCACATACACACACAAGGGCACATACACACATGTGGACACACACATGTAGACATACACACACGAACACATATACACATGGGCACATGCATAAACTTATGCATAAAAATAACTTTTAAAAAAGAAAAATCACTGGGCGGTGGTGGCGCACGCCTTTAATCCCAGCACTCGGGAGGCAGAGGCAGGTGAATCTCTGTGAGTTCGAGACCAGCCTGGTCTACAAGAGCTAGTTCCAGGACAGGCTCCAAAGCCACAGAGAAACCCTGTCTCGAAAAACCAAAAAAAAAAAAAAAAAAGAAAAAAAGAAAAAAGAAAAATCAATAGCAGAGTATATTTCAAGGTCAGCTGTGTCAGAGGGGCTGAAAGACAAACAGAAGAGAGACTGTGGTTCTCACTGCAATCCTTGCTATAAAATTCAGCCTTTTTACCTGGACCTAGGACAGCATGTCTAAGTCCACCTCATGGAAACAGATTCTTGCCGACGTAGAACTCTTTTTTCCTGTTCCCCGGTTGTTCTAATGTTCCCACCTCAGCTCTGGCACCTGAGCTGCCTCTTTGTGGCTTCTTCCATCTCTCACTTTCCTTTCAACCCCGAGACACTTTCGTCAGCCCTGCCATTGTATCCACTGTCGCCCTGGGCCTGTCGCCAGTCTCTCTCCCTGCAGCCTATTTAATCTCTCCATGCAATTAACACCTTCTTATTCATGGGTCTTTTTCCTATTGCCCATATTCTCTTCCTGCTCCAGTGATTGTCTGAACACCCTGAGATAGGTGGGGATGCTTCTTCATGGACCAAATATTTCTAGAGCCAAGCAGAGATTTCCAGAAGGCAGGCAAAATTTTCCTCATTTCAGCCAAAGCCCTGTTAAGATGTAAGGCCATTTCTCTCCATCCCTGGGTCTGCTGTGGGTCTCTTGGAAGTGTTATTAATTCTCTCTGTGTCTTGTCTGCAACTTTTCACCCCAGAAAAACACCATGGGAATGTTTCTCTTCATTTCTGCAGCCCTGCTCTGTGTCCAGAGCATCTGAGAGGGGGCCAGGCACTGACTCAGACTCTCCACATGAGGCATGAACCGGAGTGGCAGACTCCTCAGGTGCTAACAAGGCTCTTCTGTTGTTTAAGAAGAAAAGAATGAGGGGCCAGGGATAGGGCTCAGTTGGAAGCATGTTTATCTCAGTTAGAAGCGTGTTAACGTAGCCCAGGCTCAATGCCCAGCACCACATAAAGCAGGTGTGGTGGTTCACACCCATACTCCCAGCATTTGGGAAATGGACACAGGAGGATCAGAAGTTCAAGGTTATTCTCTGTTCCACAATGAGTTCAAGACCAGTCTGGGCTTCCAACCCTTAGGCACACAGAGCCTTGGTGGTGAGAAGCTTGGGCCTCTGACTGTTTGTGCTACAGGCCCCTTGAAATTGTACAAAGAGCTTGTATTCAGATAGATTGTGCATGTGCACACGTGCTTGTGTTGTGTGTTTCCAGTGCATATGTGCTTGTGTGTGTGTGTGTGTGTGTGTGTGTGTAGTTGCCCCGAAAGTCCAGAAGAGGGCACCAGTGGGCACTGAACGCCTGGGTACTAGGAACCTGTTCTGGAGGCCTGTGATAAGAGTCGTGTTCGTCCATGGAGGTTTCAGTAAATTTCACCAACTCAGACTTTGCACTTCATTCAAAAAGTCCACATCAGAAAAGCATCCCTTTTCCCAGTGCCTGCTTGGTTGATGTGAGCATGTGTTCTGCGTGTGCCACAGTGAATCTCTGCCCCAGCCCCCACCCCCTGCCAGTCTCCCTGAACCCCTATTTTCTATTGCGCACCTATTCTTTCCTTTGCTAAGGTCACTTGAACAGAGGGCCGTCCCCAATCACAGCCACGAGTCTGAAGACACCTCATCGGCCTGTTAACTAGGTGCTGACGTCATCAGCATGGCCAGACACCATCCAGAAAGCAAAGAAAGGCAATCTCTCTTCAAATGGACAAATCACAAATGGGCGTACATGACTCACGCTGAAGCCACAGCCACTTCCACATGGCTTCCCTCTGCTTGGAAAAGCTGTCCCTTAGCTGACTGAGCCGTGGAGATGACAGGCCATGCTGAGCGTGGCTGGGGAAAAAGGCAAGACCTTGCCCCCCAGGAAGCTTTCTTTAACACTTTTTCAAATCTGTAAGTCACTGATAGCCCACACGTGCTGCCCCAGCAGGCCTGCCTGCTCCTGGCCTTGCCAGCCGCCTTAGTTGGCTCTTTGTGGCTGTCATAAACACCACAACCAAAAGCGACTTGAGTGAGAAGAGCTTCAAATTCAGCTTAAACCTTACAGTCCATCACGGAGGGAAGCCAAGGCAGGAACTGAAGCAGAGGCCGTGGAGAGCGCTGCTCACTGACTTGCATTCGGTGGTTTGCTCAACCCGTTCTCCTCTACCACCCAGGACCACCTGCTCAGAGCGGGCTGGACCCTACCACACCAATCCGATTAAGGCCATGCCGCCTGCAGGCTGGCCTACAGGCCAGTCTGATGGAGGCCATTCCCCAGTTAAGGTTCCCTCTTCCCAGATGGTTTTACGTTTGTGTCAAGTTGACAGAAACCCACCCAGCACCCCAACTCACTCTGTCAAGGCCTCTGCAGAAAGACATGCAGAGGAAGTCTGCGTTGCTCAGCAGACAGAGCACTGCCCCCTGAAAACCTCCCTCAGTGCCCCTACTCCTCTGCCCTTTTCTCCTTTCCTTGGTCCAGTTTTGTTTTGTTTTTGTTTGTTTTTTCTCTTAATCTCTAGCTAATGGTTTCCACCCTGAGGCTTCCTGAGCAATGCCATCCATCTCTCCTTGAGATTTTGATTGGCTGGTAACACCTCCAGGAAAGCTTGAAGATAACTGGCTATTTGGCAGCCCCTCCCCTGCCAGCCCTAGTCCCTTACTAGAAGCCACCATTGTTAAGATGTGATTTTTATGGGCTCGTAGAGTTTGTAGGGTTGGAATTTGACCTGGAAGGAGGCACTTGGGTGCCTCTTATCTATTGTAAATAAAGATTGCAGTAAAGGGAGCCTACAGGGGCTAGCTGGGAGGGTAAAGGGGCTTATCATCCTTCCTACCTATGTGAGTTCGAACCCTGGGATGCCCCTGGGAGCAGAAAACCAACTCCTTACCGCAAGCTGTTCTCGGATAGAGGCATGCCCACCTTGGCATGTGCTCCTCTTCCACAAATAAATAAATGTAATAGGACAATCTTAAGAAGACAGAATGTGGTTTTGCAGCTTTCTTAGAAACATGGAAGCTTGGCTACCCATACCAGCAAAACATTCACCAGCAAAATGTTCCGGGAGAAATCAGCTTGGATGAATGATCTTCATTGACCTTCATCATTGACCTTCATTCTCTCCCTCTCCTTGAGTATCAGGAACTATGTAGGGAAAATAACTTTTTTTTTTTTTTTTTGGTTGTCCTGGAACTTGCTCTGTAGACCAGGCTGGCCTCAAACTCACAGAGATCTGTTGTGGAAAATTATTTTAAGATGTGTTACTTTTGTTTATGCTGCATTCAGAATCTCTGAAGCTGTGATTCTTTGACTGTTTAAAACACCTGATGGTTTAATAAAGAGCTGAATGGCCAATAGGGAGACATGAGAAAGGATAGGCGGGGCTGGCAAGCAGAGAGAATAAATAGGAGGAGACACCTGGGAGGAGAGGAGGAGCAAGATAGAGCAAGGGGAGGAGGGTGTGGGGGTCAGCCACCCAGCTGCCCAGCCCGCCCAGCAGCACAGCCTCTGCCTCCTTAGAGCCGGGGTTAAAGACATGTGCCACCACCGCCCCGGGAACTTTTATTGTTTTTACTTACATACTCACTGGATGCTGGTTTGTAATTAGATTTGTGGGTGTGGGGAAACATTCCCTTAGCCCTCCATGGCCACAGATTGCCAAGGCTGTGGAATAGACCATAGATGGGCAGAATAAAAAAAAAAAAGGACTTGCACTGACAAGTACTGGGACAGTACTGAAGAAATGAGAGGCCAAGCAAGCGCTCAGGGAGCTATAGAAGAACCTGGGTGTCTTCATGTGGGAGACAGGTGGGGATGTAGGCGACTCAAGAGGGGGCACATGGCTTTGGGGAAGGAGGAATGGGTCTTCAACAGGTGACAGGGCCAGCTTGGTGTGGCACTGATCTCCAGTCTCCGAGGAATTCATGACGATGAGGTTCCTTTAGGGGATCCATTCCTAGAAGACTCAGGGAAGTGAGCTAGGTAGTGATCCCTGCCTATAATCCAACAGTAGTGGGCCTGAGGCAAGGGATCAGGACTTCAGTCCAATCCTGAACTGTAAATGACCCTGTCCGGCTGAACACGGCTGGTGCCACAGAAACGTGTAGACTGTGTGAGGCAGAATTTGGCATGCAAGAAGCCTCTTCCAGTGGGCGTGGAAGACTGTGTACGCAGGAGCCTTCGGCCGTGCTCAGGGTGGGGACAGGTGTGACTGCCCCACTGCTGCTGGGCTTCTTGAGAGCCAGCGAAGGCCTGTTAGGAAGGGAAATGGGGAGAAGATGACAGTGGGGGAGGGGAGGGCTAATCTCGTTTGTCATCTGGAATCAACCAAAACACCCCTGGGCACTCCTGGCAGGGTTTATCTTTGTCAGATTATCTGAAGCAAGAAGACCCACTCTAACTGTGGACCACAGCTTCCGGTGCAGTCCACTTCAAAGCACATGAGAGAAGGAAGCTTTCGCCTTTTGCCTGCTTCCTCTCATGCACGCCGACAACTTCATCTGTCCTGCTGCGGCAATAGCATTCCTTCACCAAAATCAGAAACAGTTTCTTCAGAGTTCCAGCGCAGACTGAAGACCAGCAGCTCACCAGGAGGCCTCCAGGGTCAGAGAAGGACAGCTGAGACATCCAGCCTCGTGGGCTGAGCCGCACTGCGTCCTCAGCCTCTCCAGTGTGAGACAGACATTGTCAGGCTACCTGGACCACATGCTGTAAGCCGCTCTCTAATAAATCCTCTTTAAGTAGATATATTCATTCCATTAGTTCTGTTCCTTTAAAGACCCCTGACTAGGAAGATGGAGAAAAAGGAAAGGAAGGGGAGAGGATGGTCACTAAGGATTCGCTGGGGACTCTCTGATACACAAGGAGAAGGGAGGGGAGAGGATAGTCTGGAGAGATGCCTTAGTCGGTACAGTGCCCACTATGCAGACATGAGCACCTGAGTTTGGATCCTTAGCACTCACATAAAAAGCCAGGTATGGCCAGGCAGTAGTGGTGGTGCACACCTTTAATCCCAGCACTCAGGAGGCAGAGGCAGGTGGATCTCTGCACGTTTGAGGCCAACCTGGTC
>JAQHUG010000136.1:3781590-3802714 GCA_028555095.1 Dicrostonyx torquatus
AAAACCTCACAGAAAGTCAAGGAAGGGAGGATGAATGGATGGGGCAGGTGGATGAATGGGTAGATGGGTGGGTGCTTGGGTGGGTGGGTGGGTGGGTGGATGGACAGATGGATGTTTGGATGGATGGACGGATGGATGGACAAACAGGTGGGTGGGTGGAAGGATGGGTAGACAGATGGATGGACAGACGAATGGACAGACAGACAGGTGGATGGATGGACAGACAGGTGAATGAATGGATGGACATATGGATGGATTTGACTCATGATTTCAGAGGTTCCAGTCCACAGGGCTTGGGTCCATGAATCTGGACCCATGGAAAGACAGAGGAGTGTGACAGTGGCTGCATGTAGCAGAGGCCAGTGGCCTCATGGCAGATAGGAAAGACAGAAAGTAACAGACAAGGCCAGGGGGCAGGCAGAACCTCCTAAGGCAAGACATAAAAGGCCCACTTGCTCCAGCGAGGAACAACTCCCTGAGTTTCTACTCTGTTAGTCATCCTGCAGACGAGGCAAAGCCAACACTGAATGTCTCTGTGTCCACGGTGCCAAGGAGATTAGCCAGACCACAGCAAGATAATGGGAGTTCTGGTTTTTGATAAAATTTAATAACTAGTCAGATGTCATAACCTCAGATAAGCCCACTGATGAAGTCAGAAAATCTAGTCACTTCCCTCAACTAAGTCCCTAGCCTATGCAGGCAACATTTCATATTGAAGTGACCTGTGTCTTACAGGTAATTTTGTGTTATCTTCTCAACAACTCAGTGAAGGACTCGTTAGCCTCATTTGAATGACAGAGAAACCGAGTCTCAAAGAAACAGTACCTGTCCAGCATCACCGCTATACACGTTATCATGTGTTGCGTTTCTAAGAACCAGGTCTGTCCTAAGTCAGAGATTTTCTTTGATTTAATCTTTTTTTAATATTTATTTATTATGTATACAATATTCTGTCTGTGTGTACGCCCGCAGGCCAGAAGAGGGCACCAGACCCCATTACAGATGGTTGTGAGCCACCATGTAGTTGCTGGGAATTGAACTCAGGACCTTTGGAAGAGCAGGCAGTGCTCTTAACCTCTGAGCCATCTCTCCAGCCCTTTGATTTAATCTTTAAGTGAAGTTCTCCCCAAGGGTCCCAACTTCCCCGTTGTCCTCACCAGTTGCTGAGAAATCCCTAATGGTGGGATCCCTAACGGTGCCGGGTGATGCTTCAGTGCGGATAGGTCTCATGTGCATCATCCCTGTAGTGACAGATGTCACGTGATTATATATGTGTAAAAGTCACCCTTTTTTAGGTCATCTTTTTAAATATTTTTAAGATTTACTGATATTTAAATATTCAAATATTTTTAAGATTTATGTGTGTGTGCACGAGTGCTCATGTGCACACACCCTGTCTTGTGCATGGTGCCCGCAGAGGCCAGAGAGGATGTGGGATTCCCTGAATTGGCATTACCCACAGCTATGTGCCACCATGTGGGTTCTGGGAAACAAATGGGAGTCAGAGCCAGCACTCTTAACCACCGAGCCATCTTTCCAGCCCCGTGTGTCATCTTTTGAGAAACAGCTAGTAGAGAAGATTCAATGGTCTCATCACCAAGGAAACAATACATTTCTGACTTGGCTGTCCTGTCACCCCGCGATGCATGCTTGGACTGAGGCGTCAGACAGACAAGTACTATTTATCAACTAAAATAAAAATTTCAGCCGGGCGGTGGTGGTGCATGCCTTTAATCCCAGCACTCAGGAGGCAGAGGCAGGCAGATCTTTGTGAGTTCGAGACCAGCCTGGTCTACAAAGAGCTAGTTCCAGAGCAGGCTCCAAAGCCACAGAGAAACCCTGTCTCAAAAAACCAAAATAAATAAATAAATAATAAAAATTTAAAGGCATTTAAACTTTTTTTTTACTTTGTATCTTTTTGAAATAGTCTCCCAGCAACCCAGGCTGACCTCAAATTTGAGATCCTCCTGCCTCAGCCTCTGAAGTGCTGAGATCACAGGTGTGCACCAGCCTGAACTGACAACCCTCTTCTTTTGTGCAGGTGGAGTCAGCTGATGTCTGCAGACCCTGAGGTTGGGGGAGACTGCTGAGGGCTCCCGGCGATCTCCTGCACAAAGCCTGCTATTTGTCTTTTCTTCTTGTTAAAAGTTGCCTTGGAGTCTTTGCCAGAGCCACATACACCTGGTTCAAGTGAGCGAAATGCCTTTGGCATGAGATAGTTGATAACGGTACACGCGCATCCCAGCCTTGTTGGCGCCCGACTGTAAACTCACCTGTGTCTTCACAGGGCTGGAAAACCCTCGGCGTCAACATGGCTCTCAGTAGGTGCATGGAGGCTGCAGTGCGATTGTGTTGGGTACTGGGGACTGGTGGAAAGTGATGGCTGCCCAGCCTTTGAGAAAGGAGTCATGGGTCCCTCACTGCAAAGAGGATTACTAATTATAGGCTGAGTTCAGAACCTGTAAGGCAGGCCATTCTTATAATCCCAGCATCTGGGTGCCTGAAGCAGGAGGACTGGGAGTTTGAGGTCAGTCTGGGTTAAACACAAAGATAATAATAAAATTAATGGCAACAATAATCCTATTATTATAATAATATGTTTTATTTTATTATTATCATCATCATCACCATATTATTATTATTATTATTATTATTATTAGGCTAGAGAGAAGGCTCAGTGGTTAAGAGCACTGGCTGCTCCTGCAGAGGACCTAGGTCTCATTCCCAGCATCTACATGGTAGCTCACAACCCTCTGTAGCTCCATTTCTGAGGGATCTGACGCCCTCTTCTGCACTCTGAGGGCACTGCATGCACACTCATGCCATGTGTAGGCAAAAATACCCATACGCGTAAAATAAAAAGATAAAGGAAAACAATCAAAAACTAAAATAAAATCAATCAATTAATTGATTAAAAGGTTAGCTTGATTCTCTTGCTCTCTCTCCCTCCTTGCTCTTTCGATCTCCCAGGTGCTATTGTCTCAACCTTGGACTTGCCAGCCTGCAGTAGGAGTGCAGACACCAAGTCTGCTGCCTTCTGTTACAGCAGCACCCTGCAGACTGAGATTCCCGCGTAGTCCCAAGTTCACACCTGGAGCTCTTGGTAATCACTACAGGTTCCTTGGCGCCCCTACCCGCTGTTGCTGCTTCTGGTTGGTTCTGGTGGGACTTGGAGACTTTCTGCCACCACTCAGTTTTTAAAGAATGATGAGGACATAATCGCCGATTATATTAATTTCTTCCAACATGATGTTTTGCCTCAGTGCTGCTTTGAGCTAATGGGTCTGTTTGCCTGGGTTCTACTGTTGGACACATTTGCTCTCTACTTCTCAGCGTCGTTTTCTTTTTCTATTCGTTGTCCTTTGTTCTTTCTCTTCCAGCCCCTTAGCTTTTTCTCCATTTTTTAATTTTTTGCCATTATTTGTTTGTTTTTGTTTTTAAGACAGAGTTTTTCTGTATAAGTACCAGCTTCCATGGTGTAATGGTTAATGCTCTGAACTCTGAATCCAGTGATCTGAGTTTGTATCTTGCTGGAACCTGTTCCTTGAGGAAGAGACTGGTTAGTCAATGCTCATCAACTCAGCCCCTGAAACCCAATGTAAACGGGCTGCCCATGCATGCGTCAGCATTGCTGGGGGCATGCTTCTTCTTCTTCTTCCCTGGATAGACCTGTCTGCCCTGGAACTCACTCTGTAGACCAGGCTAGCCTCAAACTCACAGACATCTGCCTGCCTCTGCCTCCCGAGTGCTGGGGTTAAAAGCATGTGCCACCATACCCAACACTCTCCATTTTTAAAAATTAAAATAACCCATTAGACCCTTGGTTTTCACTATTTATTTTTATTACAACTTCTTTTCATAAAGTATACTTTGATCATGACCTTCCCCTCCCCGTCACCATTTCTTACCTCTGCAGATTAGACAGTATTTTTATTTCTGATCTGTAGGTATCCCCAGATGTGGGTATAAAACAGAAACACCTGCCAGACGTTTCCAGGCAGTTTGTGGGGCCCCGGGACAGTCGTCATGTAGTAACCTCTCTGAGGTGGGAGATGAGAACTTTGCATATCTCCTAATGTCTCCCAGTGATGCTGATGCCACTCTGCCCAGGGTGCTCTTTACCGCTATTTCAGGTAAAGATTCATTTCTTCATGGTGAGTAAAGACACCGAGGGCAATGTTTCAAATGTTTCATCATCTCTCACCTCTAGCGAGATATAGCAGCAAAGCACTGCAACCCACGCCTGAGGATGTACAGCCTTGCCACTCGTGTCAGCCCGTGGATTTCCTACAGTCTCACAGAGGCCTGTTCAGTCCTTCCTTTGCAATAAGTGTACAGTTTGGGGGGAAAGGGTTGTAGGTTGCAGGATTTACCATCTTGAACCAACTCAATATAACTGGAACACACAGCTTCATTCATGTCTTTCTTTTGTTGACTTATCCAGGAAATATTTTCCCTTTTCTTTTGTGAGATGGGCTGGTATTACATTGCCTAAGCTGGCTTGGAACTCTGAGCTCAAGCCATCCTCCTGTCTCAGTCTGTAGCTGGACTACAGAACATACCACGGTGCCAGTCTGGATATGTCTTAGTGTTTCTATGGCTGTGATAAGACATGATGAGTAGTTGGACTACAGAACACACCACGGTGCCAGTCTGGATATATCTTAGTGTTTCTATGGCTGTGATAAGACATGATGAGTAGTTGGACTACAGAACACACCACGGTGCCAGTCTGGATATGTCTTAGTGTTTCTATGGCTGTGATGAAACGTGATAGCCAAAGGCAGCTTGGGAAGGAAAGGGATTATTTGGCTTACATATTCTGGGTCACAGTTCGTTGAGGGACATGAAGGCAGAAACTCAAACAAGGGTGGGAACCTGGAGGCAGGAGCTGCTGCAGAGACCATGGAGGGTGCTGCTTACTGGCTTGCTCCCATGGCTTGCTCAGCCTGCTTTCTTATAGAACCCAGGACCACCCGCCCAGGGATGGCACCACCCACACTGAGCTGGACCCTCTCACACCAGCCATCAATGAAGATAATGTATCATAAGCTCCACCACTGGTCAACCTAGTGGGGACATTTTTTCAATTGCAGTTCTCTCTTCCCATAGGACTTTAGCTCGTACCAAGTTGACATAAGATGAGTCAGCACGAGAAGGTGTTCTGAGCACTTAGCCTGTGCCAAGCAGTGTGTGTTCGCTGGCGAGGCAGAAGTCCCAGGTACTACGGTGTGCTCACGGCACAGTGAACACATAGGCAGACCCCAGGCAGTTACCACCGTATGGTGAGTACCTTCACCGGAAGAGAGACACGATGGTGACACACCATCACAGGGACAGGCCCCCGGCTGGTGACGTACTCTACTGTCAAGCCATGTGCTGCTGTCTGGCTTCTTTCTGTGGTGTGTGTGACTAACCCTTCCATGTGGACTTCCTCCTGTGTTCTAGCTTTGTACTGTGGGGTCAAATAAGTGAGCCATTTGAACAAGAGAGCTGAGGAATGTTTCTTGGAGAAAGTGCTGTTGGAGCAGACTTCAGTGGTGCAGGAGGCTTGGGCTGAGAGACAGGGGGCCAAGGGCGGGGAGTGGACATGCCCAGACACTGAGGAGCTGAGTGTCAGAGGCCTAAAGGTGAAAGCCAGCCAGAACATTTAGATTCTTTCTTTCTCTAAAAATAGAACATGGGCCGAGCCGGGATTTCAGGGAGTGGGGAACGGCAGCCAGCAGCATGGACATGTGTGGCCAGGGCTGTGGAGACTAGGCTGGGGTTTGCAGCCTTCTGCTGTGTACAGCGAATGGATGGGTGTCCTGCCCTTTCACAATGGGCACCGATCTAACTCCATCTCCCTGTGCTTCCCATTGACAGGCTAGGCCTTAGGGTCCACGAAGGGAAAAATGACAGGCCCAAGTTCCCAAGACACAAAGGTTAAACGTTTGATTAACGTTCCCTGTGATACGTTCCTCTCTCTGTCTTTCCTAAATATTCACATCAGGGCCCTGGAGAGATGGCTCAGAATTTAAAAGCACCTGCTGTTCTTGCAGAGGTCCTGGGTTCAGTTCCCAGTGCCCACATGACAGCTCACTGCTGTCTTTAACTCAGCTCCAGGTGCTCAATGTTCTCTTCTGATCTCCATACTTGTCGTATGTATGTAGTGTGCTTATTTACATGCATGCAGGCAAAGTGCTCATACACATAAAAAGAAGTCAATCTTTAAAACAAAAACTTAAAATACATATTTACAAAGGTAACACTGTCCTGCTTTACCTTCTATTACTTTTGAGCATTAAAACACCAATCAAATGTGCCTTCCAAAAACTGTCACAGCTTGAGTTGAAAATGTTTGCCCAAGACCCGTATGTTACAGATTGGGACTCCAGTTCTGTTTAAGAGTTGGGGCCTAGTAGGAGGTCTTAAGTCACTGGGGGTATGTCTTTAGGAGGGGGATTGTGGAGCTGAGTGTGATGGCACACACCTATAATCCCAGAGCTTGGGAGACTGAGGCAGGAGGATTGTGAATTCTAGGTTAGCCTAGACTATGTAAGGGGACCCTGTATCAAAACGGAAGAGGACAGGAAGGGAGGGGAGAAAGACTGCGGGACTCTTTGCTCCCCCTTTTCTTTGCCGGGCTCCACTTATGCATCCCTGCTGTGACACGCTGCCTATGTGGGGCAACAGAGCTGCAGGTTGAGCATGGTCTCGAGTCCATGGACTCACAAGCCATGGTGCATCCTTTGTCGTTAGAAGTTGCTCTGGCAAAGGAAAGCTGCCCAGCACAGAAACTAGTAAGGCTGCTTCCAGAAAGTTCTCTCTGGTGACCCTACTAGCATCCCTGACTGAGAAAGTCAGCCTTCCTGCTGCGATCATGTCCCCATGTCCTCTGGATAAGAAACATCAAAAACTTCCTGTTCCCGGGGGAAAGGATTTCACCTAACATTCCCAATCGAGTCTAGTAAATAGACGTGTGAGTCATTTCATTGAGTTCTCTGAAGAAAGGTCCGTGAATAGATTCTTTGGTGAGTCACTGAGCTACGCTGCTAGCTGAGAACTCTCTCAAAGCAGTTTCCACAAAGGCAGGCCGAGAGATGTGCAGAGCATTTCCTCTTCTGGCTGAGCACGTGCTGGGGATCCCGGCTGGGGTTCATGAGGGCTGTGGTTGACTCCATCCTGAGCCCTTGGGGAATCTTCATCCTCAGAGCCCTGCCATAGCTGTGGGCCCAGGAGAGTTCTGTAGAGCATTCCCACCAAAGAACAGGTACAAGGACATGTGGAAAGTCAGGGAGCCCACCCCCCAACTCAAAAGGATGGTAGAACAGAGACACAGTCCGGGGAGTTGGGGACATCACTGTCTCTCTGGATCTTTCTTGACCCTCTGAGCATGGCCAGACCCTCCCACATGGCCACCTGTGTCACACCTGCAGGACTCCTGGAGGACTGGGGAGGAGCCATCTATTTTGATATTGTATAGAATAAAAGTATACATTCATGGGATTTTTCAGAAGGAGATACAAGGAAGCTAGGATTGGTCTTGAAATAGGTTTGGGGTTTATTTAAGTGCAGAGGTTTGTTAGGTCGTGGATCGTACAAGTGTCACAATGGTGGATCAGGAAGGGAGAGACCAGGAGAAGAGGGGGAAGAAAGAGAGGGGGAAAAGCATGGCAAAGCAGCGAGGGGTGGTGTGTGTGTGTGTGTGTGTGTGTGTGTGTGTGTGTGTGTGTGTGTGTGTTATGGGATTAGACACCTGAGCTCAGGAGAAGAACAGGTGTGCTGCTGTGCTCAAGGTATGGGGTCAGGAAGAGAGTGTCCCAGTGCTCATGAAAGTTGTCTATCCGTCCAGTGGTGTGGGACAATGGTCTGTATTCTATCAATTATATTTTAAATAAACGCTGATTGACCAGTAGCCAGGCAGGAAGTATAGGTGGGACAACCAGGCAGGAAGTAGAGGCAGGTCAAAGAGAACAGAAGAATTCTGGGAAGAAGAAAGCTTGGTCAGCAGTCCTGTCCCAGCCATAGAAGAAGCAAGATGTGACTGCCTCGCTGAATAAGGTACTGAGCCACGTGGCTAACACAGATAAGAATAACGGGCTAATATAAGTTGAAATAGTTAATAAGAAGCCTGAGATACTGGGCCAGTTTATAACTAATGTAGAGCTTTGTGTGATTTCTTTGGGACTTAATGACTGTGGGAATCGGGCAGGACAGAAAACCTCAGACAACATATCTGTCCATGACAAAGGGCCCAGAGCCTCCCACTCAGAAAACCATGTGCTGGTCTCATGCCCTGGACAGGGACCTGTCACCGTCATCTTTCCCAAGGTTCCATAAAAATATAGCACCTGTGTAGGGAGGGGCCTTTAGGGCTTATGTTGTGGGTACCAGGACAAACCAGCCTCCCTCCCCAGCAAGGGAAGGAGGTTCTTGCTGCTACCATTGAGGGAGTCTCAGCAGCACATGTCTGTTAGACACAGGGGATGCTTGGAAAGGGGTTTCTCCCATTGCCGAGTATCTCAGATCTCTGGTATGGAAGGAGAGGCCTGTGGATTGCAAAAGCCATCTTTGATCTCGATCTCGACAGACTCATTTTCAACAATCCTTAGACAGTACGCCTTTTGCAGAAGAATACCCCAAAGACATAGTAACAAGATGACTTTGTAAGTGTTTGGTTTTATATACTTAATAAATAGATATAAATGCCTGTGTTAAAGGTCTGATTTCCTTTGGATTTTGTTACTGCTGTCATTAATTTAGAGTGTTCTTGCTGTAGAAATAGTTTTCTGGAAGTTTTTTGTTTGTTTTGTATTTTCTTCTTCTTATTATTTGAGAAGTAATGAGATGACAGTTGCCAAATAAGCAATTAAGGCATGCATTCCTGATGAGCTGGTGCTCAACACAGTTTGCTGTAGATGTAAAGAAAACTCTCAATGACTTCCCTTTCCTTGTATCATCAGTTACACACACACGTACACACAGGTGCAAACAGATACACACATGTGTGCATGCACACGTACTCGCACGCGCATGCCTGCTCACTAACCTGGCCCAAATAAACATTTTTTTCCTTCCAAAACAGAGTTATGTAATCACACAAGAGGACTATCTCAACATCTCATTCCACTACTTAAGCGACAACCCACCTTTTACACACATTTCTGGGTCCTTGGTTTCTAATATGGGGTTAGAAATCCATGCTTGTTGCGGCTGGAGAGATGGCTCAGAGGGCAGGAGCACTGTTCTTCCAAGGGACCTAAATTCAATTCGCAGCACCCACACAGTGGCTCAGAACCATCTATAATGGAATCCAAACCCTCTTCCATCATGTGGGCATATTGGAAAACAGAATACTCATATACATAATAAATAAATAAATATATAAATATTTTTAGGAATTCCATGTTTGTCAAATGCATGCGTGAAGGAATGAGGTGCTTGGCTGAAATGTGATCATTGCGGCATTTCAATGGCAAGTGTTGAAGTGACTTTGAGGCCTCAGTGGGGCACTGGCAATGTTGGTGTGCCTTGGGTAGCCACAGAAACACTGACAGACACACACCGGGAAGCAACATCCAGGAGATGATGGACACTGGGGAAAAGAAAACAAAAACGTTGTTTCGATTAGGGTCAGTGACCCATGCTGCAGTCATAGCCACTTGGGAAGCTGGGACGGGGATTCACCTGAGCCTAAGAACTGAGGTCAGCTGTCTAGTTACTAGACTCCAACTAGTAAATAAATGAACTACTTTATTTTCAAATTTCACTTCATTTTCCCAAGAGCTCTTGAGAGTACATTGATACCCTCATAGAAGAGGCTGGGATGGACTATGAGATGCCATTCCCAGAACCAAGAAGCTTCATACAGGGCTCAGCAGTTCAAGTGCTCACTAGTCTTGCGGAGGACCTGGGTTCAGTTCCCAGCACCTGCATCAGGAGGTTTACAACCATCTGTAGCTCTGCTTCCAGAGGATCTAGCGCCCTCTCCTAGCCACCTTGAGCGCCCAAGTGCATGTGGTGTGTATTAACTTCATACATGTGCATGCACGCACACACACATAAATAAAAATAGCAAATCTATTTTTAATTTAAGAAGAAGATGGGCAGGAGGTGAATAGAGAAAAGGGGTGTGATCCTTATGGGTAGCTTGTCTTAAGACTCAGGTTCTGCTCTGGAATCCGAGCTTGTATGGGCTCTGAGTCTCTGTTCCAGCCTACGGAAGAGTGTCACAGCCAGCTTTTGTGCAGTGGGAGGAGAGGGGTTCCTAGAGAGGGGAGCACAAACACACCCAAGATTACACTCCCACTGCATTATCCTGGTGTGGGAAACTGCTCGCTGAGGTCGCTAGTGCGCTGAGACAGGTTCTAAAGAGTCTGATTTTACTGAATTTCTGCACATGCTCTATCGTTCCCAGCCCTCCTCAGGTTAAGGAACCTGTCTGCTTGATCCTGAGATTACAGAAACCTGGAGGGCTTGTGCCTGGTTTCACATTCTGGGAGCATTGCAGAAATGGACAGGACGTGAGAAAAGACAGGCCTGGCTGCAAGTTCTTACCCTGGGGCTGTTGTGCTGGCCAGGCCAGCTGCCCCCCCCACCCCCCGCGCTCCCACACCCCCGCAGCAGGGCTGAAGGAATGATCTTTTGGATTTTGGAACCAGGCTGTGTGCCTTTGCCTGAGTTCTCTGTAGACTCTCACATAGCAGTGCCCTTCCCTTAGCAGGCTCGGCAATTCCCGTCCACATGAGGCGTCTTCATGGGAAAGTATGAACTTCGCAGATGTATGTGCTGGGCAGCCAGACTCCCACGTGACACTCCAGAGGCTGCCAACCTCCTTCGTGCCTGCCCGTCCGACACCAACCAACCATGCTTGATAGGCAAGCCCTCGGGGAAACGTGAGGTCTATTCAGCCTCATTGATTGTCAGATGAAATTAGCGGTCTCTGAGATGTGTACATTTCTTCTGAATCCAGCTGTTTTCTCACAAGCAGGACTCGGTCTCTGGAGGGGGGCAGGCATCAGAGATGGGGCACAGGGAGATCGTAGGAGGTTCTTCTGTGGTCACACGTGTGGGTGAGGTGGTGGGAAAGGGCTGAGGTCCGCTATAGTTATGTGGTCTGCTGCAGGCTGGTGTGACCTGAACTGTCCCACTGACCGCAGATTTGCCATCATCCTCAGCTCTCATTCAAAACCCCAGAGTATGCAGGCCTCTGACAGGCCAGACCCTGCACATCCCCCCCAGCCCTCAACCCTGCAGCGGGTGATGTTTAATTTAAACCTGTCAGCCCTAGGCAAAATGGACCCCAAATAGATGGACAGATAGTTGAGCAGGGAGCAGGCTGACGGGAGCCAGTGAGATGGGGTATCCTATGAAAGCTAGGGGCAGAACTGCTGGCCTGGAGGCAGGGCTTTGGTGAGGAAAGATGCAAACTGGCTATGGAGGAGGGAGCATGCTCAGAAAAACTTACGAAGCCAGTTATGATGGAGGAGGCAAGGGGGATAGGTGAGAAACAACGAGCTCGGCCAGAGCCTGCCATTTCTGGGGAAGAAGACCAAAAACGGCACCTCGGAGCACCAGTGAATGCCCTGCTGTGCGCCCAGGGGAAGGAAAAAGCAAACAGCAAGAAAGTGAAAAACCCAATGGAGTCCATGCAGCGAAGAAGGCCTTTCCAACCTCATGGTATCCCTGGCAATCAGAGGACAATCATGCTTGCGGTATGTTGGTAGAACCGCTGTCTGGTTCAATGGACCGGTAAAGAAGCTGACCATGACAGGATAAGGATCTCCCTCCACCCAGGCCCCACTGGGATCAGAGACATTCCTTTTATGTCTTCTCTCCACCTCCCCATGGATGCTTCTTCATTTCAAAGACTTGTTTTCTTCCGCCTGGCCTGGCTGGTGCCCCAGCCTCCACACTGGCCCCTGGTCACCAGTTAGCATGCAGGAGCCTTGCCAAAATGCTAAGCTGATTACATCACTCCCTGCTAAAACCTGAGCCCTGATATAATGGTGCAGGGGGCTGGAGCTTTGAGAGGGACTGAGTCAGAAGTTCTTCAGGGACTGGGTGCCTTGAGCGCAGGTTCATAGAAAGCTCGGCTGCCCCTTTTGGCTCATCTTCTCTATGTGCGGCCACTGGCCTTTCTGCTTTTCTAAGAATTGGGATGTAGCAGGAGGTCCTTGCCAGGTGTGGCTACCTCACCGAGAACCATAAACTTCTTTTCCTTTAGAAGCTGCCCAGCCTTGGACGTTCAGTCACAGCAACAGAAAACTGAGACAGAGTAAGATATGAAGGCCTTTGATGTGACACTCCATGGTTTTCAGGGTTCTTTCTCTGCCTGCCCCGAGGCCGCATTTCTTGCCCCGAGGCTATAGACTGCGCTCTGCTCATTCTGAGTGGGAAACTGTTCCCTGAACATCCTAGCAACCACATCCTCAGCCGCCGCTTGGCTTGCTTCTCTCCCACGTGGCAGTACTTTCCACCTCATAGATGCCCACGGTCCTCCAGGACTCTGCTTTCGTGCAGAGTTCACGGGACCAGGTCACTGGCCTGCTGCTCCCTAATATAGGTGGTAGCCCCTCCTCTGATCTTCCCCACTTTCCTTGGTGGGCCCTTCCATATATTACCCAGACCCATGATATTTTGGACACTTTTGTAGGGGTGACAATGCTGCCATGAACCTCTAGCTTCTCCAAGCTGTGCTGTCAGAGTACCTCCCACTGAAGGAATTCCACCTTCAGGCCACTTTTCACAGGGACACCCAGTCTTTCTTGTTCTCAGGTCTTGTCATTGGTGAACACAGCTCAATAGTAATAGGTACTGGGTTTTGAGGCAGGCACAAAGGGCTCTCAGATAGTAGAGAATGAGCCAGATTTCTCCTAAGGTCCTGCCCCAAACCTTCAGACTACTGAGGAGAGCCTGGCCAGGAAACTGTCCTGTGTCTGAGAAGCGTGCCTTCCAGGTTACCACCATCTGACCAGCAATTACGCCACTGCTTCCCATGAGTGGAGAGACAAGGAGAAGCAGGGCAGGGAGCGTCCTCCCGTCTGTGAGAGACCCGGAGTGGGTGTGCCCTGTCATATCCAGATGACACTGCTTTGCCTTGATCCTCTGAGACCTCTTTCTGCCCCCTCTTCTGAGAAGGTCCCTGAGCCTTGAGGGGTGTGTGTGATATAGATGTCCCATTTGTGACTGACCACTCCACAGACCCTTAGTCTCCAGACTTTGACCAGCTGTGGGTTTCTGTATTAACCACTGTCCACGCACAGTGGAGTGTCTTTGATGAGGTCTGAGAGCCGCAGTGATCTATGGATATAGAGGTTTGGCTTTAGAGGGCAGTTTGACACTCCATCCACTCAGCAAGTAAGAGCAGTAGTTTTCACCTCTGGGACCTATGAACTCCTCAGCCATGGCTCTCGGCCAGATTTACAGCATATATCTTTCCTCCCATTGAGACGATCATCCATCTATCAGGAGGCAGTTGGTTCCCCATGACATCTGTACCACTCTTGTACCTGTAGGCATATCTCACCAGGCCTGTTGTAGGGCCCATAGCTGACACTACAGTTTTTCAAAGAAAAACGTCTGCGTATATATGCAGATAGATGTATCCCTAAGTAAAGACATTTAGGCACACGTGTACATGAATGCAAGGTTTATAATCTTGTCGCTCACATTGATTGACCTTCCATAAGATCAAGTCTGAGTGTTAGTTAAAAGTTAATTGTGTGGGCTAGGGATATTTCCAAAGTTTTCTGAGCTAATTATTGAAAAAGCCCTTCACAAAAATATCATCGTAGTAGGTCATAACTGGTAGGTGTCAATCCTTAACAAGCCACAATACATATCCCTCTCACGCCGTTGGCTGGGATGCCCCTGGTTTGCTAGTTTGAAGCTGAGAACCAGGACGCTGCTGGTGGGAGCTGAGAATTGTGGGGATGCCTCACCGCACGCACGCAAGAGGCAAGTGCTTGCCTTTTTTGAGGTTTCCTTTCTTCATTACTCCCGGAGTGGGTGCTAGAAGAAAAACAAACCCAAGTGAGAAAGGGCAGGGAGCGGAAAAGGAGCGGTGGAGACAGTTCTCTTGTGCTGGCTCGGCTTTCTGAAACTGGGACTCACCAGCCACCTTTGCCCTTACACTACTGGGGTCCAGAAACTTCTGATTCTGCATCACATGTCACAGTACTTGGTTCTCTCTCCTTGCTTTGCTTGGAATTCAACACAGAGGCGGGGGTGGGGGGATCATTCCAAATACTACCAAATAGTCTTGGGTCTTCCTCTTCATGCCACATCTATGACATCATCCTAAATACTCGGTCACCAAGAAATGTACTTCCTCTTGGCTTTTAAAATTCCTTACATAGTAAGATGCATTTCTCATTATATTTCCAATGAAAGCCAGATGTTTACAGCATTTTAATTTGAAACTTCTTCCCAAGACTCGTTCTGACATTGTTGGGGCGGGGTGGGGGGGTGCTGTTTGGTTTTCTCTTCCTTCTGTGTGTTTCCCAGATTTAACAACCTCAAGCATTTTTTTCCTGGGAGTTTACAAATCTGTCGCTGACGGAAAATTGCTTCTATGGGCGGACCTTTCAGGAGACTCAAGTCCGGGCACTGGTAGAAGTAAAGGTTGATTTTGAAGGCTGGGATGTTTCTGGAGTTTTCAGAATCATTCTTAGGCTTGGGAAGGAACTTTAGAGATGATGGCCCCTTCTGTTTGGGCAAAACCTTGGCTTTTACCTTCTTGCCAATAAAGCGAGAGTGCTTTGTTATAACCTCGAATTAGCACATGTAGCATCTTGCCTCCAGCCTTTTGCTGCTTATACTGCAGGGAAGTACAAAGAGTACCTGGAAAACGAGTCTCAACGCGGAAGACAAGCTCCCTTTCCTCCCGGGGTCTTGTCAGGTCACCTACGAGTTCACGCGCCAGTCTAGCTTAGCTTACGGCTTTCCCCACATTTTGAACTGCACTGGCTGGGGCTTGACACCCCATGTCCACACCATGGCTGGGAGGCAGAAGGGGGAAAGAGAGGAGGTCCCTGTAAAATAGAATTTGTTTTCAAAGGTCAGGATAAGAAGTGACAAGCAAAGAAGTGGACAGGGCCTGGGTCTGGTTCCTCTCTGGATGGCTGTGGGAACACGGCTGGAGAAGATAGCTTTAGTTCCTGTTTCCCCTCTCTCGTTGACAGAGAAGAGGTAGAAGACACCTGAGGCCTAGTAGTCCTAGGTGTACCGTGTGTACACCCGGCATACGTGTTGGAAAAAAAGGTTTAAGCGTTATTTTTCTTGTCTCATACCAGAGCAAAAGAATCTGGCCCCTAATGTCATCTGCCTTGTTCCCCTCTCCTCTAAGCCTAGTAAACTCAGGCTCAATCCTTGAGACAGATCAAATGTCAACTCCTTTATGCAGTTTTCCCAGCTCCCTCCCTCAGTCACTTTGGTCAGTTGTCACCTCCACAGACCCCAACCATTTTGGGACATAGTTCCCTTTCTACTTTTTAAAAAAAGTTATTTATTTATTTATTATGTATACAGAGTTCGTTCTGCCTGCACATATGCCTGTAGGACAGAAGAGGGCACCAGATCTCAGTGTGGATGGTTGTGAACCACCATGCGGTTGCTGGGAATTAAACTCAGGACCTCTGGAAGAGCAGCCAGTGCTCTTAACCTCTGAGCCATCTCTCCAGCCTTCATTGCTGTCTTCTGGTTGTGACTGTAATGTGACCAGCCACTTCAACCTCTTGATGCCTCAACTTCCCTGCCACACTGAATGTGGAGTGATTAGCTAAAATAAACCCTTTCTGGGTTGGAGAGAGGAATCAATGGTTAAGAGCCCATGCTGCTCTTCCAGATGTCCTGGGTTCAATTCCTTGCACCCTCATCAGGCTGCTCACAACCCCTATAACCCTAGAGAATCGAACTCCTCTGGCCTCTGTGGGTGCTGCATTCATGTGCATGTACCTACAACACACACACACACACACACACACACATACACACATAAAATTAAAAAATTATAAAAAATAGAGTCAGAGCCAGGCGGTGGTGGCGCACGCCTTTAATCCCAGCACACGGGAGGCAGAGGCAGGCGGATCTCTGTGAGTTCGAGATCAGCCTGGTCTACAAGAGCTAGTTCCAGGACAGGCTCCAAAGCTACAGAGAAACCCTGTCTCGAAAAACCAAAAAAATAAAAAATAAAAAAATAGAGTCAGGTTTTCGGGCAGTGGTGGCGAACACCTTTAATCCCAGTACTCGGGAGGCAGAGGCAGGTGGACCTCCGTGAGTTCAAGGCCAGCCTGGTCTACAGAGTGAGCTCCAAGATAAACTGTTTTTGTCAGAGTATTGTATCATGGCAGCAGCAAAAAAAAATGGAAGAGCAGCCAGTGTAACATGAAGGTCTGCTTGTTGGGGTTTCTCTCCTGCCCAGCTCCCCAGCTGTTTAGTTCCAGAGAAAATCACACAGGGAGTGCCAGCCCAGGGAAAAGAACATCAGTACTCTTGATTCCTTTTCTGGAGGTCTGCCCCTTCCTCACAGGTGGCCTGGCACATCTGGGGTGCTCCAGGAGTCAGGAAGGGCAGGCAAGTCAGGAAAGGGCAGGCAAGGGTGAAGACTGGCCCCAGATGCACAGAAAGAGAAGAGGGGTCTCATTTCACCTTCATGTTCCACCAGGGCCCTCAGATTCTAGAAGTGGACAGAGAGTTATAGAACTATTACCAGATAAAACATGGACTTAGCTATGCTCCAACTGTGAGGCCTCTAGAATCTGTAGGACTGACGCTTCCAGGACTAGCAGACAGGGGAGGGGACAAAGGCACAGTTCCATGCAGCCTGAAGCATTCCACTAGAATTTTAGGGACCTCCATTCAGGCCAAACTGGGACTCAAGACCTAGATTCAGAAACGGTCAGTGCATGGACCATAGCCAAAGCTTAATGAAGATTTCCCCCCTTCCCCCCGAGATAGGGTTTCTCTGTGTAACAGCTCTGGCTGTCCTGGAACTCACTCTGTAGATCAGTCTGGCCAATCTCTTTCAAGCGTTGGAACTAAAGGCATGAACCATCACCTCCCAGCGAAGATTTTTAAAGCACGGGGTTAAGAGAAAGAACAGGGCTCAGGGGTGTTAAATGTGAACTTCTCAAAGAGCAGTCACAGTTCATTAGGCACTGGAGGATTGGCTCAGCAGTAAGGCGGAGGCAGAGAAGCCAGTTCAGTTCCCAGCACCCAGATTAGGTAGCTCACAACCACCTGTTACTCCTGTTCTGGGGAATCTGGTGCCCTCTTCTGGTTTCTGCGGGTCCCACACACGGCACATGCTCACACAGACACATAAATCAGATCAATAAATCTTTAAAACAAAATAGACACATAGCTCATTGATTTTTGCAGTGTTGTATACAGGATTTTGGTGGGGATTAAAGTTACTAATTTATCAGTAAGTGCTCCCTGGGGGCACCTGGTAGGATTACAACAGATAACTAAAAGTCTTCCCCACAGGCATCCGGAAAGATAGACATCTTTATTGAAAATAGCATTTTTTCCCTGAGGTTCTCAGGGCATGTCTGTGGGAGTAAGGTTCCACCCGAGTCCTAAACACACAGGCATAAGCCTGGCTTATTGTCACTTTAATATAAAATACCTGTATATGAAAACAATATTATTTCTGTGTTAGTGACCTTCCCAGCAAAGGTTTGTGCTGGAAATTTTGCTTTTTCTTTCATGAGCGGCTTTAATTGAGCTGTAGTATGAGGGGTTCTGTCCTCTCTCTTGTCTCCCTAGCTTCCCCATCTTCTTATCCTGCCTCAGATCAGTTCTCTGCGATTATGAAATACCAATGGTGTCTGCTCTCAGCAGTCACGTAGCCAAGGCAGAAAGCAAAAGAATTGAGTGAAAATGAAATCAGGACATGGAAACAAACAAAAATATGAAATGTCTGAACAGGAACAAGAAACAATGACACTCAGAACCCAGTGCAAACAGGGGAGAGTGAGCCAGCAGGATGCAGACATTTTACCTTTAACCCTTGAGAGGGGAAGCTGAGTGTGAGATTGCCTCGTCACCAGGGTAACAACGAGCATGCTGCTCTTGAGACTTTCAGGAGACTTCCATTGTCCTCTAGCACGTCTACTCAAAGCAAGGGCTTTGTCGGGAATCTCTGGGGATAAGCAGCTCTCTGGTCTTCTCTGCAGCTGGTAGCTTGACTGGAGTTCTGCATTCGCTCAAGGGAGTGGTGGAAAAATCCTCGGGTTTAGTTTGAAGAAGTCATGACTTTCGCAACTGTTATGCCCAAATCCGCGAAGTCCCCCCAAAAGCCAACAGGGAGACCGAGTCCCATATGCAAAAGCAAAGAGCCTTTATTTTATGCAAGTTTGCAAACTCGGTCTCTCTGCATGTCCAACATATAATAAACGGAGAGCCCTGAGCTCAGTTAGAGTTGGGTTTTTATAGTAGTAAAGGTGGGGGTGAGGGATTTCTAGGGTTCAGGACCCCTGACTGGCTGACATTTGTCTAGGGGTGTCCTCGTGAATGTGTGCTGGCAGGCGGTTGGAACGTTAGGCATTTCCTTTGGACGGTCTGCTCTTGGGTAATCTTAGTTTATGGTCCTTCCTGCTACCAGGTATTGCTTCAGGGTAAACTACTGAGACTCTGGTCTCTATTAAACTTAGCTATGGCTGAGTCCTACTCTGGCAGGTGATCATGGTTGGAAGTAAAGAACTTCCTTTGAGTGATCTGTTCATATTTAGCTTATCATGGCTGGCTCCTACAGCAACCAGACTCGACATTGAACTGCACCTCCTGCGGAAAGGCCATAGGGCTCAGTAGACTGACCCAGACTCTCAGATAACCTGTGAGAGTTACTATATAATCCTAAATGCTCCAAGAGTGGAGCCTATTTAAGCCTTAAAGCTGCGTTTCAGAACCAGCTCTTCAGAGCTCTTAAATGCTGGTATCTGGTACTGCTCATCATGGGAGAGCTCAGGTTCAACACATCGGAAGAAGGGCAAGTGTCTCATCCAAGCTGATACAGTCCGCTCAGCTGCACCATTGCAGAATCAAAGGGGAGCACAGACAGGAAGGGCTTTCGGTCACTATCTCCACCCTCCATCTGCCTGGCCTTGGGAGTTTTCCTAGAGTGTGCTCCATGCTGAGGGTCCTGCGTGTTCTCCTTGTGGTGAGACTTGAAAATGGACATTACAAAAAACAAAACAGGCTGGAGAGATGGCTCAGTGGTTAAGAGCACTGGCTCTTCTTGCAGAGGACTCAGGTTCAATTCCCAGCACCCACATGGTAGCTCACAACCAGCTGTAACTCCAGTTCCCGGGGACTCATGGCCTCTCCTGGCCCCCTTGGCCTCTTGTACGTACATGATATACATACACACTCATTCAGGCACACACATACACATTAAATCCATAAATTTTAAGAGAATAAATGCTCCAAATGGATGAAAGTGTCTCAAAGCACACTTGAAGAACACTCTGACAAACCAGAGATCAAGTAATTCGACTTTGCTCAAAATAAATTTTTATCTAAAAAATTCATATATGATAGGGATGTCATGATAGATTCTATACACGTGAGTAGGGCTTCTTACAAACAATTCAGAAACCATTGATAGCTAAGAGGTTTCTGAAGTAGATTTTGCTTGTAATTTACATGTGGAAGGAAAACACTAGCGGGTAGCAGATTGCTTAAGCACTGAGTGTATTCACATAGGGGCCTCCAAAGGAGTAGGTTCACTATTAGCAATCCTCCTAGCTAAGTGGCCCCTGTTTGAATCCACACATTCCATTCTTCCAGTACATTATATGCTATGTGTGCTAGAATTCAACCGCTCACGATCATTGCTGCTGACACTCTTGAGTTGTGTTAGTTACGTCATTTTAGGTATTTATTGTGGTGTGGGTCCAGTTGTCGAGTGTCGAGCTATAAAGTGTTTGAAGAAATCAATTTTGAGAAAGTGGGGGAAAAAGGAATACATTTTATAAAATGTTAAATGAAGCCTGTCATTGCCCTTTGGTTATTAAGAGTTTTAAGCATTGGTGTTTTATTAACTTTTACTCTGTTATTTTAAATTATGGGTGTGTATGTCTCTGTGGGAATGCACAGATGAGTGCAATCCCTTCAGAGACCAGAGGGAGCACCGGAGCCCCCAAAGCCCCTATGTGGTTGTAAACTGCCCACGGGGAAAGAAACTCAAGTCCCCTGCAAAAGACTCAATGTTCTCCTTCTCCTCCTTCTCCTCCTTCTTCTCCTTCTTTTTCTTCTTTCCTTTTTTGGTTTTTTGAGTCAGGGTTTCTCTATGTAGTCCTGGCTGTCCCAGAACTCAATCTGTAGACCAGGCTGGCCTCAAACTCACAGAGATCATCTGCCTCTGCCTTCCGAGTGCTAGGATTAAAGGCGAGCGCCACCAGCGCCCCGCTGAACCTCGAATGTTCTTACCCACTAAGCTATCTCTCCAATCCTCAGGTGTTGAGCTGTAAAAAAAAACTGTAAGGTTTGGCTCAGCAGCCAAAGCTGAAAACCAAAGTTCAGTTTTTGGAACCCGAAAGAGAGAAGGGGAGAACCCACTTCTGTGACCTCCACAGACACTGCATGGCATGCGCGTGTCTACACCGCAGGTGTACACACACACACACGCACACACACACACACACACACACACCAGCTCTGGGCCGATAATTGCAGGAATTCCCAGAGAGATGTGAGCTCTCTATCACAGGCTTGGGGCACATAGTTTTGTTTATCAAATGAGCTTAAGGAAATCATTTCAGATGACAGATGAAGAGTCTGGTGTGGCTGCTCCACCTCGGCTGCTGCCATCCACACTCCTCTGTTGAATCTGCCTTTTCACAAGCTTTTTGATAAGGAAGCACTGGACATTTCTGCTTCATAATCAAAGCAGAGTCGGCCACACCCTAGCCCACTTGCCTGTTCTCTCCCATCTTTCTCTATGAAGATATCTACTGCCTCATCTTATTTAGAAGCCAAAAGCTAGTGTTTTGTGGTTTATCTAGGAATTATACCAAAAGAAGTGACTGCTATTTTGGGGAAAATAAATTTTGCACAAATTATTTCAATTTAAATAAAATTTGGATTTTGTTTAGCAACAAAATGTCTGTTTCAAGTGTCATAACCTTCTGCCGCA
>JAQHUG010000136.1:3811071-3830716 GCA_028555095.1 Dicrostonyx torquatus
ACACACACACACACACACACACACACACACACACACACACACCCTGGACCGTGTGGTCACTATGGTCACTGACAGACTATTCCTTTCCTTCTCATGCCTCACAGAGACCACCTCATCCAGAAGATCCCAGCATGCTCCCACCACACCGGCACACAGCTCCCTACTCTCCGCACTAAACTAAATCTGGACTGATGGAGTCCCTATAACTCACCCTGACAATGCAGCCACTGAAAACACATCTTGGGAATTTGCTTCTATGACAAATAACTGAGTCTCAGCCAACCACAGCGAGCAAACTTTGGCCAATCACAGGCAGATAACTGCCCCCATTCAAATGATGCATCTTCCTTAGCCAGCTTTCTCTGAACCTGACTTCTCTTCATACCTAGTCTACTGCTCTCTGAGTGTGGTGGCAGAGCTTCCTGGGCCCAGGCTGCCTGCTGCTCCGTTCTAAAATCGATACAGTGACCTTGGAGGCCGACTGATATCAGCCTCTCTTAAGACCTTCTAGAGAAAGTGATTTCCTCCTATCCAAAAGACTCTGCCCTGGCCCTGGGCAGTCGCATGACAGTTCTGCTCTGTTTGAAGATGAAAGTTTTATGTACCACTTTCTCCTAACACAAAGGTTAATCCAGGGCCCGTGGGATGACTCAGCAAGCAAAGGTGCTTGCTGCCAAGCCTAACAGCCAGAGTTCAGTCCCTGAGACCCACATGGTGGAGATGGAGGGGACTGGCTCCCAGAAACTGTCCTCTGACTTACATATTCACACCACAACATGCTTGTATGTGTTCACACACATGCCCATTCACAACAGGTGCACACACATGTATGTATACATAGGTACTCAAGCAAATAAAATATTTTAAAAAATAAAATATATACTACATATTTTGTAATAAAATACATACAACATATTTATAAATAATATTATATAATAAGATAATGTATTATATAATAAATAATATAATAAAATAATTAAAATAATAAAATACTATGTAATAAAATAATATTTTTAATAAGAGTTCATCCAGTTGTGCTTGCCAATCACATGGCCAAGACGCCACCCCTCAGGAAGGCTGATTCACTTAAAGCCATGTGAAGGAGATGAGGGGGGATAATTACCCCGTTGGAGAGATAATACCCTTATTCTTTCCCAGAAACCCCTGTGTCATGCTGTGCCTCACCAAGTTACCGTCATGTGGCTCTGCCCACTTTATTCAGCTGTTCGATAACAAAGCAACTTTTTTCTTTTCTTTTCTTTTTTGGTTACTCTGGATAATAGCTCTGGCTGTCCTGGAACTCACTTTTTAGACCAACTTTAAGGATATTGAAGGCTGTGGCCTACCTTTTCGTCCACACCAACTCCTGCCTCATGGGTACCTCAACGCTGAACTGCTCCAGTCTCTACAGCAGCTTTCCGCAGGCAGACCACACCCCTAGCCTGTATCCGTATCTCCCTCATGGCGTGGTCTAATCCCAGCCTCCCCCGGGCCACCATGCTGTCCTATCCTGCTGTACCTGCTCAGATATCCTGTGTGCTTGTGTCACTGGTGCCCAGTTGACAGAAAGTTTTCACTAAAAACCACGGGAGATTCTGAGGCAGGAGAGTAGGGTAGAGTGAAGTTCAGATGACCTTACACAAAGACCACAAAATGAACATCTGAGGAAAAACCCTTTGACAAAGAGGAAGATTGGATTCCCTCCTCCTCCTCCACCCTCCTTTGCCATTGTGCTTTTAAACTTTTTCTAGACTGCTTCCTCTGTGGAAATGTGGTCTCTCTTTGCTTATCCTTATCCCTCTCTATCTCTGTCGAGTTCCTTGTTCCAGGATGCAAGCACCTGGAAGAATCCACTGAACCCTCCACCAACCTTGTTCTGTCCAGTCTCTCCTTCCTTGCCAAGACCATTCTGTACATTTGATATCCACTGCCTGCCCCAGATGCAGTGACATGCTGGAGCCGGGTGACAATGGCTCCTGAGAACCAAGTGTTTACGTTTCAGAGGGTATGGAAACCCTCTGAGGGTATGACCATAGTGATAGAGTACTGCTGTGTATGTATATATGTATGTATATATATAGCTCTGACTTTCCAGACAGTGCTTCAGAAATATTTTCCATCACACAGTGGCCCGGCCACTTCTTACAGCTCCCTACGCCCGTTTCTGCTACCGCTCACCTGGGAACTCCTCCGTGTCCCCACATTCTCCTCATGCAGCTCCAATCTCACATCTGCCCGTGGACTCCCACCAATTGCTCTCATCTTGACACCTGACTGCGTGTCGGAATAATGTCTTTTCTGTCTGCTTTGACTTTTGCTTTAAATTCCCCAACTCATGCCCCTATTCCTGAACATGGACCTCCACCCCTCCTGATGGTCACCTTTAGAATCTGTCACAGATCTCTCTGGTAGCCACATATCTAAGTGCTGGCATCCCCAGCTCCACTCCAGACTCTCCTCTCTCTTTTCCCGGATCTTCTTGTCCTACCTTATTCCTCTCATGCAGTTTTGACACTTAGGTTCCCAGAAAGGACATCTTAGACATCTCCATTCTCTCAACTCCTCCATCCAACTTTCTATTCCATCTCCGTTCCGCCTCCATCTCAGAATGCTACTGTAAACATCCAGATCAGAACTGGGGTCCCTTGCCACCAGATCCAGTCACTCCTTTCCCAGCTAGCCCTCCTTAACTGGTGCCCACCCCACCTGCATCTAACTGCTGGAGCTTAAAAGGTGACTGTCCCACATGGTCCTCCCTCTTCGTGCTGGCTGGTTTTTGTCAACTCGGCACAAACCTAGACTCCTCTGACATGAGTGAACTCCAATTGAGAAACCGGCTCCCTAAGATCAGCCTGGGGGGCATTTTCTTCATTAGTGATAGATGTGGGAAGGACCAGCCCTCTAATGGCAGTGCTACCCCTAGGCAGGTGGTTGTGGGGTACATAAGAAAACAGGCTGGGCAAAGCATGGGGAGCACACCAGTGAGCAGCACCCCTCCATGGCCTCTGTATCAGTTCCCACCTCCAGGTTCCTGCTCTGACTTCCTTTGGTGATGAACTGTGATATGGAAACTATAAGTCTTTTCCTCCCCAAGTCGTTTTTGGTCATAGTGATTTGTCACAACAATAAAAGCCCTAATTAAGACAGTCCTCCTTGGTGGAACTTCTACACATTGCAAGATTGTGACTTTTGCCTCCTTAGAGTCTGTGTGTGTCTGCCCTCACTTCACTCCAGAGGGCCATGCAGACATTTAGGCATCTTGAATCCCATCTGGATTCTCACCATGCTGTAAATAGTATAGCCCCATTCATCCAATCAGAGTACATTGTCACAAAAGAAAATACTGGAAGTTAAAACGGCTTTTATACTTGTTGGAAAAAAGGGTTTCTCTCTCTCTCTCTCTCTCTCTCTCTCTCTCTCTCTCTCTCTCTCTCTCTCTCTGTGTGTGTGTGTGTGTGTGTGCCCTCAGGGGACAGAAGAGGGTGCTGGATCCTCTGGAGCTGGGGATTCAGGAAGTGGGGAGGCACCTGATATAGGTGCTAGAAATTGACCTAACCTGGGTCCTCTGGGAGAGTGGCGCGTACTCTTAACTGCTGAGCCATCTTTCCGGCCCCAGGAAGAAGGGATTCAGCAAGAAAGAGAAGAGAATGAGAGAGGGCAATGGGGACTGAAATTGTCCTAAATCCATGATATACATATATGGAACTATCAGACCAGTAAGGCGTGGGAGGGATGCAGTAGGATTCCTGTAATTTCAAGTTCAAGTTTGACTTAGTGACTTCTTTGTCATCTGGGCTAGAGTGAAACCATCTTGAATGCAAATGAATCAATAAATAAAATGAATCAAAATGCCTTTCTTCTTTTTATTTTTTTTCGGTTTTTCGAGACAGGGTTTCTCTGTGGCTTTGGAGCCTGCGCTGGAACTAGCTCTTGTAGACCAGGCTGGTCTCGAACTCACAGAGATCCGCCTGCTTCTGCCTCCCGAGTGCTGGGATTAAAGGCGTGCGCCACCACTGCCCGGCCTTTTTTCTTCTTTTTAAATCACATTTATTTTTTAATTTCATGAATGTATGCTGAATTTACATATCATTTCCTCCACACACTTCTGCTCCTTCTTTTTACAAGATTATTACTGTTAGGTACATATGAATAATTGTATAAATATAGCCTGCTGAACTCATTCAATGTTTTATACAACACACACACACATACACACACACACATACACACACACACACACACACACACACACACACATTTTTAGAGCTGTTCCCTTGGGATCGGATCATCAATTAGAGGGTTCATCCCTAGAAAAGCCTAATTCTCCCTCTCTCCACGGTTGTTAATTGTCTGTAGTTCTTCATCTAGGACTTGGGCCCAGGAGGTTTCCCCCATCCACACTGGCCTGTCAACTGGTGCTGTCTTTATGCAGGTCTTGTTTAAAGCTGGACCATTTTAAGAGTACATAGAAATGTATTTCACTGTTGACACTGCCAACTGTAAGAGTGCAGAGACAGGCCCTGATGTGAGAGTTTATAATGAGCTTGGGCTTGTGGAGATACTTTCAACATGGTACAAGATAAATTACTTGAAAGATTCAAGACTGTATTACGAATTCCGCTTAGGGTAGATGACTCTGCTCTGGAGATTAGTAGAGCTTCCTGAGCAAGTGTGAGATAGGCTGGGGTGAGTCAGGATGTCTGTCGGTTTATAGGGATTAAATAGGGATTAAATTTTGACTGATAATATCTTTAATTTATGATGAGTTTATTTGAACGTAACTCTGACATGGGATGAGGAGAATTTATATAAAAATATATACAAATAATTTTTTTTGGTTTTTTGAGACAGAGTTTCTCTGTAGCATTTGGAGCCTGTCTTGGAACTAGCTCTTGTAGACCAGACTGGCCTTGAACTCACAGAGATCTGCCTGCCTCTGCCTTCTGAGTGCTAGGATTAAAGGCGTGCGCTACCACCACCTGGTGATAATAATTTTTATAATTATATGTCAAAGAACAAGTTTAGACCTATAATACACATGTATACATGTGTATCCATAAACAAATGTATATATGGGTTCAGTATAACAATATAAACAGGAAGCCAGGGCAGTGGTGGCACACGCCTTTAATCCCAGCACTTGTGAGGCAGAGGCAGGTGGATCTCTGTGAGTTTGAGACCAGCCTAGTCTACAAAGAGAGTTCAGGACTGCCAGAACTGTTTCACAGAGAAAACCTCTCTCAAAAACAAAGCAAAAATGTAGAGAGTAGAACAAGAAAGGGTAAATGTCAGTTATGAGAAAGAAATGGATGCAGGTGAGGGACACTTGAGTTACAAGAGACGTAATAAAGCTAATTTGGCTTCTCCCAGAATTTTGTTTGTTTATTGTAGTATTGGGCACGGGCTATGTTCCTGGCGCCAGGTTCCCAGCCGCAGTCCTGCTTTTGGCCCTGGCTAGCTTATACCCGGAATAATTACACACAAACTGGATTCATTTAACACACTGCCTGGCCATTAGTTCTAGCCTCTATTGGCTAACTCTTACATCTTATTTCAACCCATTTTTAATAGTCTGTAAGTCACCATGAGGTAGTGGGCTTACCGGGAAGATTCAGCATGTCAGACCCTGGCAGCTTCATGGCGGCTCTCGCTGAGCTTTCCCTATCCCAGAATTCCATTCTGTCCTCTCTGCCTATCTAAGATTTTGCCCTATCAAAAAGGCCAAGGCAGTTTCTTTATTAACCAATGAAAGCCACCCAAATACGGAAGGACCCTCCTACACCAGTTTATTTGAGACAGTTTCTCTGCACAAGCCCTGGCTATCCTGCAACTTGCTATGTATACCAGGATGGCCTTGAACTCAACAGAGATCAGCCTTCCTCTCTTCTATGTGTGCCACCACATCTGGAGAACAGTTTTCTAGTTTTAACTCATTCATGAGCTTTTCAGTTTGTTTTTATTTTTTGGTGGTGGATAAGGTAATAAAAATGTCACTGATAGTGAAAGCATAGACCCCAATGTGAAGGGCCGCAGTTTCAAATGGCTACATTAACCATATAGAACTTCACTGGGATGTACAGATTTTAGGTCTGGTTTATTTTACTGGTAGTTTTTTTTTTAATTTGCAAGTTCTTTATAGCAAAGATATAATAAGTATACTGAATATTAGAAATTAAAAAGTATAAAAATGTTCTATTTGGTAGAAAATATTCCTCTTTAAAGTTTAAGGAGTTTGCATAAGTATCACTCTGCTCTCTTTCCTTTAAGTAAATCATCCCTAATGTGATGCAGGATACCCCTCTCTATGCTGTGAATATGTTTTATTTATTTACTTATTATGTATACAACATTCTGCCTCCATGTTTGCCTGCACACCAGAGGAGGGCGCCAGATCCCATTACAGATGGTTGTGAGCCACCATGTGGTTGCTGGGAATTGAACTCAGGACCTCTGGAAGAGCAGCCAGTGCTCTTAACCACTGAGCTATCTCTCCAGCCCTGAATATGTTTTATTATCGTTGGTTACTAAAGAGGCTGATTTGGCAGGCAGAATAGAGGGAGACAGGAAATAAAAGCTGAGATACAGAGATACGGAGAAAAAGAAGGCAGAGTGAGAGATGCCACCAGCCTCTGGGAAAGCAAGATGTGAGGTAACAAGCCATGAGCCCACGAGCCTCACGGTAAAATACAAACTAATGGAAATGGGTTCTGAGACAGGCTCCAAAGCAAAAAGAAAGTAGAAGGTGGAATACCTAGGAGGAGGGTGGGGAAACATTGAGAAGGGAAGGGAAACATTGGGTTAGGGGAAGGAAAAAGCCAGGATAATGCAGGGTGTGGCGAGTGTGAGCAAACTGCACGGTGAATGTCTGTGAGTGTGTCAGCGTAAAACTCATCATTCTGACATTAACACAACAAATTCTTGAGAGCCTGGTTTCCCGCAGTTGTCTAATTCAACTATAATAACCCCAACTAAATAGCTATTATTTACAATGACATAAGAAACAAATTAAAATCTTGCAAAGGGGCCTGTGAGATGGCTCAGCAGGTAAAGGTACTTGCTGTTTTCTTGACTAAGTCTGACAACCTGAGTTCAATCCCTGGGGTCCACACAGTTGAAAGAGAGAATCAACTTCTGCAAGTTATCCTCTGACCTCCACACAGGCACTGTGTCAGGAACAGACGCACACGTGTGCACGTATACACACACACACACACACACACACACACACACACAGAGCTTCCCATATCCTATAAGCTTTTGTAAAAAAAAAACAAAAAAAAAAAAACTTTTTAAAACAAACCAGCTCTCCTCTTCCGTCCTATGCCCTTCACAGTCCTGGAAATTCAAATGGCTTTTTTTTTTTAAACCATTTCAAATCTACATGGAAATATCATTTCTTTACTGGGACGAAATCTGGAATAACAATCTTGAAATCATTAGTCCTTTTCCTTTGTGCTCCAGAAGTTTACCTGTGGACTCTGGAGTTCATCTTCTCTAAAAGCGGTAACAGCTTGTTGTCATGGGCAACCCGAATCCTTTCCATTACATCACAGATAAGAGCCACAGCTCTGCCCTTCCAGGCTTTCTTCCCCTGGTCTGGTTTGCACCTTCCTCTTCAACTCCATCCCATCCAGCTTTGCCTCTGACTCCTCAAGCCCAGGGTTCAGTGGTGTCCTTTGTTCTGTGGGATGCTCTGGTGAGTGGTGGGGGTAGGGGATGTGGGGTGTGGTGAGGACAGGGGGTGGGGGTTGTTTGATCTTTGGTTCTGCCTGGGGGAAGGATTATTCTCTCTCTGCCCAGGGAACATTCCCTTTCAGTTTCTATTGATTTCATCTCCTCTTTCAAGATTTGGCTCAAACACCCCAAAATAGCTCTCAGAGGAAAGGTCTGATAGGGGGACAATGGCAGGTTATGTAAACAGCCCTCCATGTCAGTCTCCTTTAAGTAGTAAATAAACATCTTTATTTAACTGTCTGGTAAAACAGCATTTCTGTGTATTCCTTGTTTATTCATCAATTCCTAGTGGATAGTTGGTCAAAATACTCAACAAACATTTGTAACAATGAACAGATACCAAGTTCTTACCTTGTGTCGGGAACTAGGCTCTGTGGCCCAGCCCTTGTCTGTCTGTTCCTGGACACACTGGATCTACCTGGATAAGCTTGCCACTGCTCACAATAGCTTGAGAAGAAGCTGATGTCCCTTATCTTCATTTTTAAGATGATGAAACTAAACCGAAGAACCTTGTCTAAGGTCTCAGGATAACACAGGACAGGGTTGAGAAAGTAGAGAGCCAATCCCAGAATGCACTTTCTGCAGCGCTGAAGGAAGCCCAGTGCACTCTGTGTTTCTTTAAATTCTATGCTGGCTTCACCCTCATGACCCATTTGTTCCCCCAAAGGAGCCCTCCAAATAGAGTCACACTGGGATTCGTGTGATGTGACATTAGGGGCATATGCTCATTCAGCCAACTGCATATGGTTACCCGCTTGAAGCCAGGAATCTGAGATTTTATACCCCATGTCAGTTGCCTTGGGAAGGGTAAGAAACAGGAGCAGACACTCTGAAGACATCGAGGTGCTTCTGTGCACAAGGCTGTAGTTCACAAAGAATTCTGAACAGCCAAGAGCTGCCTCAGGCTCCAGTGTGGGGGAACCTGGGCGGGAAGGGCAAAGGTCTAGGACTATCTTGGGACAGGATTGGAGAGATCACCCATGCCCTGTAAACTGTTTAACATCCCTGGCTCCTGCCCACTGCATGCTAACAGCAATTCCACACCACCACCCCAGAATCTAGACACTGCCCATGTCTCCTGGGCTGAAGACTGCCTTCCCCTCTCACACACCCTATTGTCTGCCCACCTTCCTACACGCAGAGTTTACATGTATGTGAGTGTGTGTACCTGCGTCAGCAAGGAGCCTCTCTGTCAACGCCTCCCTAAACCAAGGCTGACTCAAGGCCGAGTGGGAAAGTGATACAATGGTTATGTGACAGGTGGGACATCAGGTTTCTGGCTTTGACAGACACAAAGATAGGAGTATGGAATCCAAGTTTGGAAGGGTAAAGGACCAGGTAAAGTTTGAAGTGGAAGTGCAATAGGCTACCTACAACATGGCTGAAAAGCCCATGTATCTAGGTGTCACCTAGGTTGAGATACACAGTCTGGGAGTCCTATCAAAGTCAAGGGCATAACTATAGTTGGCTATGGGCAGTACTGCAAAAGAAAGGGGCTGAGCAAAAAGGGGGGCCCTTTCACCTTCAGGGACAAATAAAGCATGAGGCAAGTCAAAGGGTCTATGGATACACCCACCAACGCAGGAGGAGAAGCAGGAGGTGGGGCAAAGTTATGGTAACAGGAAACTATCTGAAAAGGAATGCATCTCCCTTGGGCTGTTGCTAGACTCAACTTCCCAAGGACAGTAAGCATTCATAATTTATCATTAATATTCTTACATGAATGTGTTAAAAAAAAAAAAGCTCCATCCCATTGCACCTGTTCAGAATGGTCTCTCTGGGGGCCCGTAGTGCATGAGTCACTCTGGGGGCACATTAATAGGCAGACTAATAAACCAGAAGGTCACCTCAAATCCAATAGGGAGGCTGCTGTGAAAAAGAACGGAAGACAGGAAATAGAAAATGACCAACACTCTGAGATTTGACACGATCCAGACATGTGCACGCCATAGGTGAGATTGAAGTAAGCTGCAGGCATTCTGAAAAATTATAGAGAGTCTTCAAATAATTAAAAGTAGAATTATTCTATGATATAAAATTTTATTTCCTGGTCTATAACACCCAAAGAATTCCAAGTAGGAACTCAAAAGAATTTATACACCGTGTTTTATTTATACACCACGTTTGTAGCTGCTTGCTTTATTCATAACAGCCAAGACGCCCATGTGCTCAATGATGGATGGATAGATGTCGGGTCACACATACCTCGAAGTATTATTCATCCACACAGTATGGTTGATCTTGCAACACACTGTGCCAAGGGAAACAAGGAAGTAGCGAACGGCCGACAAACCCTTTGTAATTCTGCCCATGTGAGCCACCTAGAGTCTATTTCATAGACTTGGTGCAGGATCCAGAGGGGAGGGAGGAATGGAGAGTCAGTGCTTAACGGGGCAGCTTCAGTTTAACAGGACAGGAAGGTCTCTCAGCAGTCTGAATATAGGCAGCGCTACTGAAATGGCTAAGATGGTTTTAAAATGAAAGTGGAAGAAAGAAGAGGAAGAAGAGGGGATGATGGAGGGGTCTTGTGGAAGAGGTCACATGATAAAATGAAAGGGAAGTAAGTGTTCTCTACATACAAACCGGCATATTTTCCTGTCTGTAGTGAGCCAGGTGCAGTCTTCTGGGGACTCGCAGTAGCGGGTTATTTTAGTTAGAAGGGGAGAGTCCACGATGACTTGTTCTGTAGAATCTAAAAAGACCATTGCTGGGTTGAAACTGAGAAGGAAACAGGGCTCTGGGGAGTGCTGTTTTCACTCTGAGAATCCTTTGCTGCCCACAGAATTTCTGACCTGGACTTTGATGCTACAGATGTTATCTGCTAAGCGGTAACCTCACTCACTAACCTTCCTTTAGTAGGTCATTTTCAGAGCAGCCCGGGGCTTCCCACTACACATGTGTACGCATGTGTGATGATGGACGTAGGCAGCAGAAGCCTGAGTGATTTCGCCACAGGCTGACTGTGAAGACCCTCCAACAATGTCTGCACTTTTCCCTCTCAGGACTGTGGCTGGGAGTTTCCTGGATGAGTAAGAATTCCTCGGAAAGCCTCCTATCTTGGGGAGGCTGCTCCCTGTGGTCTGTCCACACCCTCCCGTGCCACCTCCAGGAGACCAGGAGGAGACTGGCACTCAAGCTTTCCCAATTTCACTTCTGAGCAATCTGACTTCACTAAGAAGTAGAGCTTCCACTTAGACTACGTCATTTATTTGCTCAAAACTTTTTGAAGAGCAATTTTATACAAATTATCAAAAGATAACTATTAAAATTATGATAGAGGGGCTGGAAAGATGGCTCAACATTTGAGAACACTATCCGCCCTGGTCCCGAGAGATCTACACAGTGTCCGTGCCCATTTTCACCTAATTGGTTCAAACATTGAAAGCCCATACATACAGTGTGACTCTGAGTTTCTCTTTCCTTTGGTCCCTCTCCTCTCAGTGGACATGGCATTTTGTTTTTCGAGACAGGGTTTCTCTGTGTATTAGCCTTGACTGTCCTGGGACCCGCTCTGTAGACCAGGCTGGATCACAGAGATCCACCTGCCTCTGCCTCCCGAATGATAGGATTAAAGACATGTGCCATTGCATCCAGCTGGATATGTCACTTTTGACATTTCTTATTTATTGTGGAAGGAACATACATATCATAGTGTGTGTGCGCACACGTGTGTGTGTGTGTGTGTGTGTGTAAACAATTCACAGGAATCAATTCTCCCCTTCCACCAGAAGGATTCCAATGAATGACCATTCATATTGCTGGGCTTTTAAAGCAAGTGTCTTTATGCACAGAGTCATCTCACAGGCCTCATCTGAGGTCTCTGGGCTGAAACACAGAGCCAGTCTAGACAACACAGAGTGGACCCTGAACGAGAGCCTTCACTTTTTACACAGGCTGTGGCCAAATTCACTTCTTGACAATATCTCGGGCGCCTTGACTAAACTCCCTGCAAGGTGTAATCTGTATGTCTGGCAGCTTCATTCTTTCCCACTCTGCCCTTGCATAATCAACCCTGAAAGAAGCAACGTGACCAAAACGTCCTCATCATAGATTCACCCAGTGCTCGGACATGGTCTTCCAGCGACATAGTAGTACCATTATGAGTTACATGTACAATCCTAATTGTGTCCTCTCCCAATCAGATCAATGGGGTCACAGCATCTCTGCTCCACAATGCATAGTGTACATTGAGAGCCTACTATGTCCGAAGTATGTTATATATTTGGCCGAAGATGAGCCACATGGGAACCACTTGCCTAGGAGAGCATGCATCACCAGTCCAGAGGGTGGGAAGGGCAGTGCCACACACTGAAATGTCCTATAGGATTCCATCATACATAGATCCTGTTGTCCAACCAGTCACTAACCCACTAATGTGAGCCCACATTCAACCCAGATGTACCCACGTGACACACATGAGCGGCATAAGAAAGAATCCAGGAAAGGAGATATACGGTGCCTGCAGGAGGGTCTGAGATCCAAATGGTACACAGATATTAGGCTGACATGAATTATATTTAGAAAGTGGCTGTCTCATACACCTCCCACACCCCCATCTTTAGCCTCCTTTTTGTACCCCCAACACATTACATGAATGCCTTAGTTACTTTTCTATTGCTGTGCTAAGACACCATGATCCAGGCAACTAATGTAATTATTCAGCCATAGATAAGGCTGCACTTCCGGGTTCTAAAGGCAGGCACATGTGGGTGGACCCTTGGGAACAAAGGGCCCTGCGTGACCCACGTGCACGCATGTGTGGTTACCTCTATGTGAGACTCAACTAAAACCCTTGCGTGCATGTGTGGGTTGCCCGTCATCTGCGTCATCAGCGTGTGACGTAGTCACACCGACTCCCTGTGCGCATGTGCTAGGCAGCTTTTAAAAGCTGGTTGCGCCGTTTTGTCCACTCTCTCTGCACACTGTTTCTCAGGCCTGTGCGAACCCCCCTTCTAATAAATTCCTAAACAGGCCTGTTTGCGTCTCGTGTTTTCTTCTCACTCATGTCAGATCACCACAACTGTGAGAAGAAAACATTTATTGGGCTTATAGTTTCAGAGGGTTAGAGTTCATGACCGTCATGGTGGGGAACAAGGTAGCAGACAGGAATGGCGCTCAAGTGGGAGCGGAGAGCTCATATCCTGATCCACAAGTACAAGATGGAAGCTGTGGTTTCCTTAACAGGAGATCAGTGTGGGTTTCATGTGGCTGGCTATGACTCCAAGAGCAAACCTTAAGGAAAACAGTTGTGTTTTCAGGAAATCCTCAGTCTTCCAGTTCAGAAAAACACCTCCCCTCCTTGCCTGTTGCACAGTCAACTCTTGCAGAGCTCAGAAAACAAGGTTCCTACCCAGAGTGTGACAACTGCCAATCTCTTGCTTATTGATACGGGATTCAGTATGAAGCTCAGGTACGTAGCCCAGGCTGGCCTGAAACCTCCTGCCTTGGAAGTGCAGTACAGGTTTGTGCCACTATACCCTGCTTTGCCATTCATTTGTAAAGGGTTCAGTTTGAGCCATGCATGCATGTGCGTGCCTTTGTGCACACGTGCCATTTGCGCTGGAAGGAGCCCATGAGTGAGCCGACCCCGTGAGAGGTGGTGTGGACTCTCTCAGCCTCCAAGACTAGTGTGTGAACTCTTCCCGGCCCTGTTGTTTACTTCGCCAAAGTTTTTTGTTCTGCTGGGGGAAGCTGCGCCCGCGGCTCCTCAGATGTTATTTATCTTTTCCTGCGAGGGACTTGTGACAGTCCAGGGTGTTGTGTATCCTGTGTGATTGTTTATCGCCCAGCCCATGCCCTGGCCGGAGCAGCCTCTGGGTCGGCACTTCACGTCCCGAACGCGGCGACTACGTGAGCGCCGAGGGCAGGGAGGTGACACTCTGGCCGAAGCCCTGACCTCGGGCCGCCCAGGTGGGCCGCTGCTGCTGTGCGTTCATCCAGTTGCCTCTGAGCTCCCTCACCTCCCGTGGCCGCTGGCGCCGCCGGGCGCATGGGACACTGGCACTCAAGCACCTGCGTCTGGGCTGGGTGCAGGACCTGTGTTGACTGCTAGGCTGCTGACTTGCTGACTGGCTCTTTAGTTCAGTGACCTGGAGACTATTTGTTTTTGCTTCTTTCTTTCTTTCTTTTTCTTTCCATTTCTATGCTTTTCTTTGCTTGTTTTTCAGTCTGTTCCCACCTTTGAGAGCACCAAAGTAGCACAAGCCTGCAGGAAAGGAAAGCATTGTGCCTTGACTAGCCTGAGAACCCCTGCACACAAATTCGCATACATGTACACGTAGATACGCATATGCACACGTTTGTATACATGCACACACACCTATAAAGATACTACACGCAGGCTCATCATACACACACATGCCTATCGAGACTTCACACACAGACTCATGTACGCTCTCTTATACAGACACACATCATACACATTCCCACGCACAGGCTGATGCACACACTCCTGCACAGATGCATATCATTTTGTACTCCAAACACGCAACACACACACACACACTAGCCCTGCAGGGAAGGATCAAACGCTCACGGTGGCCCCAGGTCTATTTTCTCAGGCGCCCTTCCCCATCACACATTGTTAGCCGGACAATGGGCTCCTGTGTCAGTCTTATTGGCACCAGTTTTGTACGATGCAGGAAACAGCATTTCCTCTCAGCGCTGGAAAATTCACTTGGATGGTGCTTTTCCCTTTTTATTGAGAATGCTCACACACCCCGGGAAACGCGAGCTCCTGGAGAGGGGAAGGAGCAGCAGAGGTAGACATCCCGAGGGCTCCAGCCCTGTCCCGGCCCCTTCCCGCTCAGCGCGCCGCTGGCCTCTGCCAGAAGAGGAAACCGGGCCTGAAACAATGAGATGGGCCGGGTGTCTTAGCGGTGACCCTCCCACTGGGGCCATCGGAGACAGCCGTGCCAAGCCCCCCTGCCCCGGGCGGCCAGGGCAGAAGCGAGCTCAGCGGGAGGGGCTCCCCACTGCCCGGAGACCCCACCTCTGGGTATGGCAGTCTGAGCCAAGCAGCCCAGCCAAAACCTTGGGAGGAACTTCCCAGGTGGTCCCTAGATTTACTAAACCTTTGGTTAACAGTCCCTTAGTCCCAGGACTGGAAGTGTGCTTAGCCTGGGAGAAGCTGGGGGCTGGGTGGTAGTGGGGGTACCTGTTCAATCCCCAGCATCAACAACTGGAAAGAAAGAAATGCCTCCTATCCCACTTAGGATTTTTTTTTTTAACCTTCATTCCACCCTGCTCTCAATTATACAGCAGTCCCGATTTCTTAGAATAGGACTAGACTGGAAAAGCAAAGGGGGTGGCGGTACTCGGTAGGTGGTCTGTCCCTAAAAAGACACACTAAATGCGTGAACACTCTTTGCTGTCCTGGAGACCCCAGCTGCCCCTGCACTATCTCGCTTTGTCCACCGTTACAACACTGAAACCCAAATGCTGAACCTAAGCAGAATGTACGTGTACTTATGACATTTATGTCTCTTTAGATGTCCTGGATGGGCACATCTTCCGTCTACAATGAGTTGCAGTGTTTAAGAAACACTTCCTGGCTGTTCTTTCTCATTGAGTTGGGAGAGTGAAGGGGGGGGGGAATGGAGGTTATATTTGAAATTTATTATAACCCCTTTTCATTAACCTTCTGCTACAAACTGCAAACCTTTGTTGAAAATGAAGCTTTCATTTCGCTTATTACATTTATGCATTCGCAGTAGGGGTGGGGGAGGCACGCTCATACGCAGTGTGCCTGTGGAGTGTGCCCGAGGAGGTCAGAGGACAATTAACTTGTGGGAGTCACTTCTTGTCTTCCTCCACGTGGGTTCTGGGGATTGAACTCAGGCCTTTAAGTGTGATGGCCAGCCCCTTTACATACTAAGGCCTCTCAGCTGCCTAGAAATTTAGTCTTCTGAATATGCTATTTCTCATCTCATTTTTAGACTACTGATCTTCTTTCTAAGATTTATTTATTTTATGTACAGTGCTCTGCCCGCAAGTATGTCTGCACACCAGAAGAGGGCGCCAGATCTCATTCTAGGTGGTTGTGAGCCACCTTGTGGTTGCTGGGAACAGAACTGAGAACCTCGGAAGAGCAGTCATTCAGTGCTCTTAACCCCTGAGCCACCTCTTCTGATCTTACTGCTTTGTATTTCTTTCTTTCTTTACCACAAAGCTCCAGGTCTCACACTTGCTAGGCAATTGTTGTTCTACTGAGCTGCATGCTTCGCCCAACCCTCCAGTTGACAGAAGATCAAACTGGAACAGGCTGGTAAGTCCTGAGGCCTTTCGTAGCTTAGTGAGTTAATTACTATGCCTCAAGTTTAAACCTTCACTTCCCCCTACCCCACTACACCAAGTCTGAACCCTCTTCTCCCCCAGCTGTGAGAGTCAGTGGTCTGTAAAACAATATAGCCTTGTCTAATCCTCTGGAGAGCACCTAAAAGAAGCCTCTGCCACTTTTTGTAACATGCAAATTGTCCTCTAATTCCTTTGTTTTCCGTGTCCGTCTTCTGTTGGAGCTCCACCGGGCCAGGCACAAAAACCTAAGCTGCTCTCTGCTTCTTGAACGAGTGCGTGAATGAATAAATGATTGTTTTCCAGAGTATCGATAAGACCAGGGAACAGAAGGTTGTAACTTGTGGTCTGTAGGAATACACTTGGAAAGCATTACTACCAATTAAGGTGGGCAGCCAGGGCTACACAGAGAAAGCCTGAGTTGAAAAACTGAAACAAACAAACAAACAACAAAGACCAAAGGTTTGACTCACCCCCCTGCAAGCCAGAATGGAGTGAGGCTTTAATGTAACAGAGTGGTGTGGTAGGAGCCGGCTTGTTCCCTTTCCCGGCCACCCAGACTGCCGAAATAAGCGCTGCTTGGCCAATGATTCTAGGATATTCCTAGCAAGCTCTTACATATTAAATTGACCCATTTCTATTATTTTATATATTACCACCAGGCTTGTGGCCTACTGGCAAGGTTCCAGCTATCAAATTGCTTCTTTCTCCTCTGGCGGCTCCATAGTGTCTCCAAATTCTGCTTTCTTTCTCCCAGGCCTATGTACATTTTTTTAAACACACTGTGTCTCATTTAGAGGTCTTTTATGTCTGAATCCATCCTTATTGTATATCTGTAATTATTTTCTGACCAGGACTACTTCTTAAAATGCTAAGTGGCTGTGGCTAGGGCCAATACGGCCCTGTCTGCTTGCTCAGCTCATTCCAACATGTTGGCTGCCTCTGAGAACCATGTACAAGGTTGAACCCCAATATCTGTCCCTGAGTTTTATCAACCATGCTTCAGAGGACAGAGAACTTCGATCTTGTTTGTTTGTTTGTTTTTGATTTTTCGAGACAGAGTTTCTCTGTGTAACAGCCCTAACTGTCCTGGGACTCACTCAGTTGATCAGGTTGGCTTTGGACTCACAGAGATTCACCTGTCTCTGCCTCCTGAGTGCTGGGATTAAAGGTGTGCGACACCACCACCTAGCAAACTCTGCATTAAAAAAAAAAAGACAATGAATTGATTGACACGGAGAGTCAAAACACTAGAAAACATAGCAGAACTTAAAATAATTATATATTTATTTATTCATTTATTTAAGATAAAGCGGCTCAGGTTGGCTTCAAATTTGCAATGCAGTCTTCTGAATGCTGGGATTACAGGTGTGTACTGCCCTACCTGGTTACATCTGAATTTTGAAGAACATATAGTCTTACCATTGTAAAGGCCATGCCTTTAAATCTAGAAGCAACCTTACCAATGGGTCTCTTGATAAGTCTCTTCCATGATAAAATTCATGTGTTGACATGTAATATTTAGCGTGATGCTTCCAAGAGTTACACACACACACACACACACACACACACACACACACACACACACCCTCTGCCCTCCCCAGGCTCAGCAATTATTGCTGAAGATGGAGTGAAGTAAGTGTTAAGAGCCTGGGGGCGGTGACCGGAAGATCTGCACACAGCAAGGCAGTGCACATAAGACCTCACAGCTGTTGCGATGGGCTGCCTGAGACCTGTGCAAGCTCGAGCCAGAAAAAAAAAAAAAAAAAATTCCAGCATAGAGTGGGGAAATGGGGCAGGAAGTCCCACCCCAAGTCGAGGTGGCATTGATAACTGATGGCTACTGGGAGAGGAAGAGTTGGTTTTAGGAGTGTCACTGCCCCCCCCCCCATCTAAGACAGGAAGGGAAGGATGAGACAAGGACATAATGAAGTTAGATGTGAGGGAAGGGGATGGATCTAGGAAAAAATGGGAGAACAGGGTGGATATGATCAAAATAGGCTGCATGGAATGCTCAAAGAAGTAAGAAAAACTTGGTTTAAAAGGAGGCAGAACCTCGAGGACACACAGAAGCCACTGAGTTGACTAGAGCCTTGATCTTGAAATTCCCAGTCTTCAGAAGTAGAAGAAATAACTCTTCACTATTTATAAGGGCCCGCTCCATGCCTTTTATTATATTAGCCTGAATGGACTTCTCCTGGTCCATTCACGACTAGGCATGAAGTGCTGAACCCCCGTTCTGAGTTTCACACCCTGCAGCTATCTGTCATCCTGAAATGCCTAATGGACTTCCAAAAGGGGCTTTCTAAACCCACTAGCCAGTCCCACATAGGAAGACTAGAAGTAGTCAGCCAGGTAGCCGTGTTGGCCCAGACGGTGTGTTGAGAAAGCACAGATACTCAGGCTAGAGGAGATCATGTGGGCCATGATTCCGATCCATGAGGCTGGAGAGAGACTAGGATTGTTCTGATGAGAAGATTTTTTTCTGGTCACGCCTCACCATGACATGAAAAGCTGGAAGACGTAATGACTAAGATTAGTCTGGCTAGATAGTAACAGGAGAGCCATCTGCCTCTGAGTGCAGGCCATTGAGATGCTCAAACTATTCCCCGTCTTTGTATTTTAATTTTGATCAAGCTGAAGCAACGAGGAAGCATTATCTTGAAGGATCTATAAGTCCCAATATAAATAAACTGTGATGTGGAGCCGAGAAGAGCAGGCATCCTGGAAGCAGCGGTGCGCGTCTCTGTGGACCAAACGCCCCCAGCAGGATCCTCTGTGATGGGAACTGAAGCAGAGCAAGCTTCTCTAGTCTAGTCTGGTGTACCCCATCTGTCACACGTTATCCTGATGCTCTGTGTGATCGTAGCGTCAGAGCTATGCTTTGAAAGGGTCCACAGACAGCCTGTCACGTGCGTTCTGACGTCAAAAGATATTAGAGGGGCTGGAGAGATGTATGATCCTTATTGTCAAGCATGAAGGCTTAAGTTTGGGCTCCTAGCACCCAGGTAAAAAACCCAGAGTGCCAGCACTCTGTAATCCTGTGTTGGAGGGCAGATACAAGCAGATGCTCAGGGGTTGCTAGTCAGCCATCTGGTTCCGTGTGAGACTGACTGTCTCAACAACAAGAATGTGGAGAAGTGACGAAGGAATGCATCTCAGCATTAGCCTCTGGCCTTTGCCTGTGCCTTAAGCACACCTGAATATGCACGCACACATGTGTGTGCATACCCATACCCACACACATACAGCCACGCACAACATTAAGGAGCAGGGCATACAGTACTGGAGAAGCTGAGGCAGGAGGGTTGCTGTGATAGGGTGAGATCTTGTTGCAAAAAAAAACTAAAGACAAAGAGCAGTAAGGAAAAGAGTGAAGATAGTAACTGAGAGCTGTGATGCTGAAATGCACACCTTTAACAGTGCATTTTAGCAGATAAAGACTGATGCCACTCTCTCTCACACACAAGTGAGTGGCAGAGTAGTACTTCAAGCCAAATTATGTCTCTGGCTACCCTGCAACACCCCCCCCCCAAGCCTGGACATAGTGTGGTTCACTCGAAGCCAGCACCACAAAAGGTCATTATCATGAACCTCCCAAACTTTGCAAGACCCCTCA
>JAQHUG010000136.1:3832399-3952143 GCA_028555095.1 Dicrostonyx torquatus
AAAAAAAAAAAGCATGCCTTGCCACCACCAAACCCCATTCTTTTTCTTAAAGTAAGCTTCTAAAAGTACATATACATATAAATCCTTGGGCCTCCATGGATACAAACTGTAATGGTTTGTATTGGTTGATTCAAATTGCTTTACCTGTCTGTCCTTGGTTCATTTGCCTTAAAAACAGGCATGATCATGTTGGGTCCGTTAGCTTTCTTTTGCTATAACAAAATGCACGAGGAAGAAAGGTTTGTTTTAGCTTGCAGTCTCTAGTCTAACAGTTACACCATGGTGGGAAAGTGTGGTAGAGAGAACAAAGGAGAACCAGGTATGAAGATATGGCTTCACAGAATGCTCACCTGGAGTGTGGGCTGCACTGGGCCCCAATCTCTGACACTAGGAGTCTGGGGGTCATGGTGGTGACCAAACCTTTAGCAAATAGGTCTTTGGAGAACATTTAGGATTCCAATAACAACAGCGGGATACTAACATGATGTCGCTAGGGGAGCCATATGAGATAATATACTTAAAATGGTTCAATGAGCAACTCACAGTAAGTACTAGATAAATTAAAACTACTATTTATTCATTTGTTTGCTTGTTTCTGTGACCCTGGCCTGGAACTCTCAATGCACATCAAGCTGGCCTCAAACTCATCAGAGATCCTCCTGCCTCTGTCCCCTGAGTACTGGGTTTAAAGCAGTGTGCCACCGTGCCTGACTTGAAATCTGGTTTTAAATGTTAATTTACACTCTCTTGTTAGTTAATATGTTTTTTCTATCTTAACAGATGAAAGGGTTCCATGTTGCTCGGAGTTCCAACTGTATGCACCCAAGGACCCTTGGGGCCTTGTTCTGGGGCTTTGGGTCCAAGAGAAAGTGACTCTACATATCTTAGCAACTTAACAAGAAGTCTTAAATCTGTGGGCACCTTCATCTTGGACCTCCTAGCCGGCACAAGCACATTTGTGTGGTATAAAATCACTCCGTTTATGGGATTTTGACAACAACATCTTTGCTTTTATTTTGAAGCAGGGTCTTGCTAAGTTGTCTGGGCTTGCCTTGAACTCTTTGTAGCCTACTGCCTTGAATTTACAATCCTTCTATTTCACTCTCCCAAGTACTGGGATGGCAGACCCACCTGCAACACCTGACTCTGTTTTGTGTGTTGGGGGGGGTACAGTTTTAGGTTGATAGTAGCTTTACCTGGGTAGTATAAGTCAGGTGGCTTTAAACCACATTGACACCAAAAGCAAACCTTTATGTCAACTGTGCACCCTCCTTGCCACCTGAATGGTGTGGCAAATGTCCCAGCCTGACATGGGATGTTGATGGTGGGAGTGACATAGTGGGGAAGGGACCTGTAGTGATTCTTCCCCTGATCTTAGTTTAAAAACAATTAGCAACTAAGAAGCAATGCCTGTGGAACTCTGCGTTTTCCTAATATCACTACCAGTCTATGACTGCCTCCCCAAAACAAAGTCAGGTGGAACCTGGTGGTTCAGGTCTGTGGGAGGCTGAGGCAGAAGGACTGTAAATTCAAGAGTGGCATAGGCTACAAAGTGAGTTCAAGGCCAGCCCAGGCAACTTAGCAAGACCCTGTTTCAAAATACAAGTGAAGAGGTGTCTCAGGATGGGGATCAGTGGTAGAGTCCTTGCCTGGCATGTTTCATGTTCAGTCCCTAGTAGTGCCCAGATAATGAGGAGGAAGAAGAGAAGGATGAGGGAGAGGAGAAGGAGCAGGGAGAGGAGGAGGAGTGGGAGGACAGGGAAGAAAAGGAGGAAAGTCTGGTAAAATTTTTAAATCTATTTTTCAAAAGAAGTTGTCCTTTAGTTTCTTTGTTTTTTTTTTAATATTTTCTTTTCTTTCTTTCTTTTAATTTTTATTTTATGTGCATTGGTATTGCCTGTATGTATGTCTGAGTGAGTGTCAGCTCTCTGAAACTGAAGTTACAGACAGTTGTGAGCTGCCATTTGGGTGCTTGGAATTGAACCCAGGTTCTCTGGAAAAGCAGTCAGTGCTCTTCCGCTGGGCCATCTCTCTAGTCTCTGACCCTCAGTTTCTTGATTAACTGTTGTGAGAAGATATTGTAACCTTGGCTTACCACTATTTTAAAATTAAGAAGTTATTAGTATGGCCCGGAGAGATGACTCGGTGGTTAAGAGCACTTTGGCTCTTCCAGAGTACCTGGATTCAACTCCCAGCACCCTCATGAACAGCTCACAATTATCTGTAACTCCGGTTCCAGGGGACCCAGCATCCTCACACAGACATACATGCAGGCAAAACACCAATGCATGTAAAAAGAAAGTCATTAAGTTGTTAATTCTTTATGTGTGCCAATGTGTGGTGGAGGACAGCTGCCATGGCATGTGTGTGTAGGGCAGAGAAGAATTCTGGGGCGATGATTCTCTCCTACTTTTATGTGGGTTCCGGGGATGGAACTCTGTTCATTAGGCAGGTGTTGTCCAGCAGCAAGCGGCTTTATCCAGCGAGCCATCTCGCCGACTGCAACCATCAATGGCCTAATTTTGCTCAGTATTTTCCAGTACCTGTCAAGGAAGCACAATTCAATATTTCTACTGAAAGATTTAAAAGTTACAAATTTTCATTATCTGTTTAAAACAAACAACCACAGGAAAGCCACTAAGCTGAAAAGAGGAAGATTCTAACCTCAGAGTGCTGTGCCCCAACTAAGAGCCCAACATCCATCACAGACAAGACTTCCCTGTTTGCAGGCTGCACGTATAGAAGCTCTCAATAATTGGGATTTGTCATCCTTTTTAAACTAATTTCACTGAACCCCATGACATTGGTGGCTGTCACCTTCTCACAGGTCCCTGGAGTCTTCTTCCAGCCTCTTTCTTTCTGTTTCTAATTGACAAATAAAAGCAGTGTGTGTTTGTGGCATCCTTGATATTGTGAAGTATGTGCACATTTCACAATAGGAGACCCGGATGGCACCCCGTTATTCTAAGTTTGAATGTCATTTCTTGGCACTGAGGACACTTGTTGACAACTTTACAGGAACACAGTAACATGCCATGACTAAGTGTCATCACCAGGACATCTTAGCCACCTTGACTAACTTCTTGGGGTTTTTCCTCTCTTCTTCAGTTCCTATGATCCATTCCTCTCTTTGCTTTCATGTCTTCATCTGCAGAGTTAGAAGAACTGAAGAGAAGTTTCCTTTCCTCTGGTAAGGTGGGCCTTGGATCCTTCACAGTAGTTCTGAGCAGTTCTTGTCGAACACAGACTGAAACAGTTACAGCAGAATCGTTGTTTAAGGTGGCAGAGAGCCAGATAGGGTGGCTCACACCTGGAATCCTAGCATTTGGTAGGATGATGAAAGAGAATTAAGGCTACTAGCCTAGGCTGCATAGTGAGATTCTATTTAAGACAACAGCCAACCAAACAAAACGCCAGAAGGCAGACAAAAAAAAAAAAGTGGGGAAAGACTGGTACAGTTTGGGGGGCCTTGTCACCAACCTTCGGGAGTTTTCAGTCTTAAACCCATGTATATACTTAGAGACAATTTTCTAACTGTGGTTCTGGGTTGTATGAGAAGACAGACTGAGCAGGCCAAGGAGTCCAAGCCAGAATCAGTGTTCCTCCATGGCCTCTGCTTTAGTTCCTGCATCCAGGTTCCTGCCTGGAGTTCCTGGTGTGGGACAATGGTCTGTATCCTGTCAATTATTTTTTAAATAAATGCTGATTGGCCAGTAGCCAGGCAGGAAGTACAGGTGAGACAACCAGACAGAAGTAGAGGCGGGTCAATGAGAACAGGAGAATTCTGGGAAGAAGGAATCTATTCCTCTGTAGTCCTTGCCCAGCCACAGAAGAAGCAAGATGTGACTGCCTCGCTGAAAAAGGTACTGAGCCATGTGGCTAACATAGACAAGAATAATGGGCTAATATAAGTTATAAGAGTTAATAAGAAGCCTGAGCTAAAGGGCCAATCAGTTTACAACTAAAGTAGACCTCTGTGTGATTTCTTTGGGACTTAATGATTGCCTGAACCGGGCAGGACAGAAACCTCCGAAGACAGATTTTCTGCCCCAGCGTCCATTGATGTAGGCTGTGACCTGGAAACGTTAGATAAAACAAACCCTCTCCTCCCCAAGCTGTGCTTATCACAGTGACAAAAAGTCAACCAGGACAGTTGCCAAAGTGTGTCTCCTTCTGAGTGGCAAGAGAATTGTGCACCCTTGCTGAGGACACGTGTGCCACTTCACCTTCAGGATGTACAGTGGAAGAAACACTTGTGTGACCTCCAAATGCATGTACTAGAACCCTAATCTGGTTGTGACAGTATTTAGAAATGAAGCATTTAGAAGGCAATTAGGTCATGGGAGTGAAGCCTTAATCAATGGGATTAGTGACATCAAAAGCCAGAATGTGCACCCTTACCTGAACCAGACTGTGCCTGCACCCTGACCTTGAATTTGTAGCTTCTAGAACTGTGGGCAATGAATGCTGTTGTTTTAGCCACCCAGAGGACGGTGACTAAGATGGGAGGGGAACAAAGAAGGAAGAGAGGGAGAGACAGGGAGAAGGAAGGTGGTTTTGTTTGTTTGATGTGCTGGAGGCTGAACCCACAGCCTCCCACATCCCAAGCAAACGTTCTTTCACTGAGCTAAATCCCCAGCCCAGTATGTTTCAGTGAGGAAAGGTTTCCTCTCCAGAGGTAAGCAGCCTTCTGGACCAAGATTTAACCCTGAGAAGAAGCTGTGGGAGAGGCAGGTGCAGAGAGAAAACAGAAAGGCTTGGAGGAAGTTGGAAAGGTATTTCCATCTTGAGTATGCCTGCAGGAAGCAAGACTGAGGGCTGCTGGAGGCTGGTGACAAAAAACGCATTTGGAGCCAGGGCCTAATTATGAAACTCGGGCTAGACTCAAACTTGTGATCCTCCTGCCTCAGCTTCCTGAGTTCTGAGATCACAGGGATCTTTTTCCATGTCCCTCCTGAATTGTATTTAATCTGTTCCTTTTAAAGCTATTGTTTTCTATTGTGTTTGGTGTATTCTCCACCCCCTCACCCCCCAGTGCTGGGCATGGAACCTGGAGCACTGAAGGCTAGCACTCCAGCCACAACCCAGAATTCCATATTTTATCTGGATTTTTACTTAAGTCATAGCCAGGCAATAAGGTAAGTTTAAAATAGCTTTCAGATTCTAAGTTACTCAGGGTAGAGTAGAATCTTTTAAAAATGAAAACTTATGGGGCTGTAGAGATGGTTCAGTGGTTAGGAGCGCACACTAGTCTAGTAGAAGACCTGAGTTAAGTTCCCAGCACCTGTGTTGGGTCCCTCAGGCTCTGCACACACATGGACATACCAGATACATATACATACAATATAAAAAATAGGAAAAAAATGAAAGCATATACTATTATAAGTATTGCCAACAGGTCAATGTATTGCTCTTTAATATTCAGGTTTAGGATTTTATTTTATTTATTTAAATTTATTATTATTACATGTGTCACAGTGAATGTATGGAGGGCAGAGAACAACACTGGAGAACTGGTTTTCTTCTATATTTAATGGCTTCAGGTGGTTGAACTCATGTGATTTGCCCAACTTTTGCCATTGAGTCATCTTGCCGTTGCCAGGTTTAAGATTTTAAATGCATATTTCATGAAGAGTTCCTGTATTAACAGTTTCATATTGAGCCAGGGACTCTGAGGTACTCCTGCAATCCCAGCAGGCTAAAGACTGAGGTAGGAGCATGAAGGCTTAGTTCTAGGCCAGCCTCATCTACCTATTAAGATCTTATCTTAAGGGGGCTGGAGAGATGGCTCAGTGGTTAAGAGCATTGCCTGCTCTTCCAAAGGTCCTGAGTTCAATTCCCAGCAACCACATGGTGGCTCACAACCATCTGTAATGAGGTCTGGTGCCCTCTTCTGGCCTTCAGGCATACACGCAGACGGAATATTGTATACATAATAAATAAATATTTTTTTTTTAAAAAAGATCCCATCTTAAAAGCAAAAGCCCAAGAAAAAAACGACAAAATAGTCTCATGTTTTCTGTGCATCGCCTATCCACTTATAGGCAAACTATTCTCGTGGACTTACCAAGTCTTGGGAAGAATTTACCATTTAAAAACCTAAGGTGGGGCTGCTGATAAAGTCTGATGACTTTAGTCTTTAGCCTTCCACATCAAGGCGAAGAGAGAGTCGGCCCCCGCAAAGCTGTCTCTGCCTTCTGCATGTATGCCATGACATCTCACATACACACAGTGCTATGAAATACAATTTTAGGAACAAAATAAAAATCCAAGGTGAATAGTTCAATGGTAGGATGCTTGCCTAGCTAACATGCACAGAGCCCAGATTTAGTCTCCAGCACTGCAAAAATAAACTATAAAAGCAAATCAACTGACTATTTCAATCGAAGGAGCTGCAGGACTTTCCCTGGTTAAAATGTGTCCATTAAATTGTGAGCAGGATACACAGGGAGAAACCAAGTAACGTGAACCAGCAAGGTTGCACACTTTGCTGGGTTTTCATGTCATGTGACTCACGTTAGTAGTTTTTTAAGGCTTACATAAATATGATCCTTTAACTTTATTTTCATTTAGGCTTGTCCTAGAGTCAGAGGCTGAGGGCAAGCTGCAAATGAGAAAGTAAGCCCCAGTAATGGAGCAGCATTGGGGCCTGGGGAAGCCCCTGTGGAGGATGTTCATGCTGCAGAGGTGTCCAGACCAGAGATCATGACCATCAATGCAAGCCTTGGAAACCTATCCAATGAGACCAGGAACACGAGCTGAAGGGTTTGTGACAGACAGCGTGGGCAGAACAGGACAGTGAGGATCCGGGGGGGCAGATTTCATAAGAAAGTATTAAGCAAGAGGTGTCTGACTAAGCTGGCAACCCTGCCCCAACTGAAGGATCTGTTCTAGAAACAGAGACCGGGCAGCAGTCTTAGGAGACTTGCTGTAGGCAGGAAGTCAGCCAGGTCCACCACCCAGGAATAGAGATGGGGAGGGGTGGAGGGCAGGAAATGAAAAAAAAAAAAACCCGGAGTTCCAAGGACGTTTTGTTGTCAAATCCTGGAGTTGATCTAGTTCATTCCAGACTTGCTTCTTCTGGTTAGAGACAAGGAACAACTTTACTGATGGTTGCAAGAGGGCAAGAAGTAAATAGTCCAACAATAGCCACCCAAGTGGCCAAGCCGGCACCAGAAGGAGACATGGCATTCAGTTACCCAGCATCTGCTTGCTATGGGAAACCCAAGCTGAAAGTTATCAGTGATGCCCCAGAAAGCACCGAGTTGCTGACGTGGTCTTCTGCAAGCAGCTATCATGAGAGGTAGAAATGCCACCAAGGTGTAGGGACAGGTAGAGACTTGGGATTTGGGGCTACCAAGTACAGATGAAGACCATGGTGGGCTGAAACCTCATTTGTTCTTGCTCAGCTCTCAGCAGGTTCTTTGCTGGGTTTTCTTTTCCTGTTAATTCATACCTAGTTCAGAGCAAACAGCTAAGGGGTGATGATGGGCATGTTCACTCTTGCAAGTCCCCCCACTTTATAAGGGGGGTAGTTGGCTGAGCTGTGTGTGAGCCACTTCTTCTGAAGCAGTCATTTGCAAAGTTCTCCTGAGCATCGAGACCTGAAGCAGAAAACACCTCCAGAGCAAATATTTTTCCACATGCCTTGAACACATCCATGGAAGGTCATTGGCACGCTGCACCTGAATTTCAGTTAACGTGCTCCGTGATGACTTTTGACCTCTGGATGACTTTTCCTTGTCACCAGTTTTCTCATATTTATCTCTGTTAAACCAAGTTATAAGGCATTCCTTTAAGGATCTTTTCTTTAAATTTTATTTTATTTTATTTTTGCTCCACCCAATACAGGGTTTCTTTGTGTAACAGCTCTGGCTGTCCCAGAACATACTTTGTAGAGCAGGTTGGTTGGCCTCAAACTCACAGAGATCTGCCTCTGCTTCCTGATTTCTGGGATCGAAAGGTGTGTGCCACCACACTCAGCTAGGGAATCATGTTCTTGTTGAATCATATATAAAACTGGGAATGTGGGGCTGTGGAGACGGCTCTGTGACTAAGAGAGCTTCCTTGCTGCTCTTGGAGAAGACCCAGGTTTGTTTCCCAGCATCCACATAGCAGCTCATAACTGTAACTCCAGTTCCAGTGGATCAGATGCCCTCTTTTGACCTTCTCAGGTAACCAGGCATACAGGAAAACACTTATACATATATATTAAAAGAAAAAAAAACCTTTAAAACTAACTAACCAACCATAAATGCTACAACAGGTTCAATTCAGAGCCACAAACCAGTAAGACTCCTCCCCCCCTTCTTCTTTTTGATTTTTTGAGACAGGGTTTCTCTGTGTAGTGTTGGTGCCTGTCCTGAAACTAGCTCTTGTAGACAAGGCTGGTCTCAAACTCACAGAGATCTGCCTGCCTCTGCCTCCTGAGTGCAGGGATTAAAAGTGTGCACCACCACCACCCGGCTAAGCCAGTATGACTCTTAACTTTTAGGTGCAGTAGGGACTTTTTCAAAGTGTCTACGGGGACTCTTCAGAGAAGTGGACTCTGTACCAAAGGCTTCTTCGTTCCACTCTGATGTGGGATTCCCCTCTGTAAACTATCTTGGGCCTGTGCAGGGCACAATAAAGGTAGGTGGGGGAAACTAAACTGAATGCTGGGAGAAAGAAGGCGGGGTTGGGAGATGCAATATAGCACTGCCAGAGACAGACACTGAACAGAACTCTACCCAGTAAGCCACAGTCACGTGACGATACACAAATTAATAGAAATGGGTTAATTTAAGATATAAGAGCTAGCCAAAAATATGCTTACACTCTTGGCCAAACAATATTGCAAATAATATAGTTTCTGAGTGATTATTTCAAGTCTGGGCAGCCGGGAACAAACCAGTGGCCTCCTACAATACAACCTGAAGATCCAAAAAGCAAAACAGCCAGTCACTGACTCTTATCTTGACATCAGTCCAAAATGGCGATCCTGCCTCCAGGAATCTCAGAATGAGACTGAGCATGAGAGCTGTCTCCTCCCGTTCTATAATCCTCTCTAGTTCTTGGATTAGAGGTGTGCACCACTGAGATTAAAGGCAAGCACTGCCCAGTTTCTATGGCAACTAGTGTGGCTACAGGGATTAAAGGTGTGTGTTACCACTGCCTGGTCTGTAAGGCTGACCAGTGGGGCTATTTTACTCTTTGATCTTTAGGCAGGCTTTATTTATTAAAATACAAATGAAATTCCAGTACAGTTCTCTTAGTTAGTGCGCCGTGAAATAATATTTAAACTATTTCTATTTTTATGTGTCCCTAAAAACATGTGACTATCAAATTAAACACAGACTTGAAATAATCACTCAGAAACTATATTATTTGCAATATTGTTTGGCCAAGAGCTTAAACACATCTAAGAGATGAAGAACCTCATTATGAGGGCTCAAGGCAGGACACCCAGTACGACTCAGTGTCAAAAGGTGGTTATTCTTTCTTTCACTGACTAACAATTCATCCAGAATTTTTGTGTCTGGGATTTGAGGATACAGTGCCACCAAGCCATGGGGATCTGTCCCAGAGGGTTAGTTAAGCCAAGTGCAGAAGGTATGCCCCATGTTACTAATGTCAGTAACGGCACTGATTCAGGGCTTATTTTGGTTCAGGCATGCCTTTCTGGTTGCTTCCCTTACTCCTTACCATAACCTCATGGCTCTCTTACCTTGTTTTGGAGAGTAACGTTTCTGTAGAGGTTGGGCTGCTTTTTCTAGGTCATAGAAGCTAAAGGAGGTGAGGCCAAGATTTGAACTCCTGGCAGGCTGGTAGTCCTTTGAAGTTGTGTAAATACTCACCTTACCAGGAAAGCTTTCTGGATGTGTGGTACCCAGAGCCCAAGGGTGGCAGTCTTGGCTGAGTGACTTGGAGCTTCATGGAGGCTGGCCTTCTCAAGGGCATGGGGTGACAACACCTAAACCAAAGGTCTGGAGAGGTGGTGTTGTTTCACTTTCTGAGTTAAGTGTGACCGTGGACCAAACTGGCCAGCTCCCTTCGTGTTTTCTTAAAGTGAGATCAGTGAATTGGATGGAAGCCATGTTGTAGGCCCACTCTATACTAAGATGTTATGAATCTCTGCTCCATCACCACCCATCAGATTTCTGTAGTTTTTCTTTTCTAATCACTGGGTTTTCTATTCTTCCTCGGTTCTAGAAAGTAAGAAAAAAAATGGCCAACTGCCTCATAAGATCTCAGACTGGCCTGTTGTGGTGGCACAGCCTTGTGACCCTAGGACCTGACAGGTCTGAGCAGAAAGATGGCGAGACCCTGGGCTACATGGGCAACTCTGGTCTCAAAAATAAGCCAAGTATATCTCAACTATACCAAGTATACTTGCTTACAACTCCTGATGTTTTTGGTATGTTGTTTTATTTTATGTGTGTGGGTGCTTTGCCTGCATGCATGGCTATACAGCGTGTGTGTGCATCTTGCCTGCAAGAGACAGAGGAGGGCTTTGGCTCCCCTGAAACTAGAGCTACAGACAGTTGTGAGCTGCCACATGAGTGGAACCCAGGTCCCCTGGAAGAGTAACAAGTGTTCTTATTGATTGAGATATTTCTCCAGTATCATTTGTTGATTTTTGGGCTTGGGGGTTGGGGTTACGTGATTGTTTCTGTAGGAGGGGAAGTTAGAAGGATTGTAATGGTTTCGATAAAGGCAGCGCAGTTCCCCAAGGGGCCGCAGCAGGCCACAAGAGGCAGCTGGGTCCCACAAGGTAGGCACGCCATGCAGAGAGGGGGTTTGTGTATAGTTTATTTAGTGGATGATGGAAGGGAAGGGAAAAGGAGAGGGGACGGGAACCAGAGAGAGAGACAGAGAGAGAGGGTGAGAAAGGAGGTGGGGAGAGGAGAAGAGGTCTCAGCCACTCCTTCCGAAGAGAGATGGTGCCAAGAGAGAGCCCAGGCTGGAAGTAGAAGGAAGATCCTCTTGCCTCAGTGGAAGAGGGAGTGGGTGGGGTTTGTCTCTTAAAGGAACAGAGCAGACCATTACAAGGGTTGTATGTGTGTGTTAAAATATAGCTTAGTTTTTGCTATGCTGAGTATTGAACCCAGGGCCTTCTGCATGCTAGGCAATGCTTCTATTACTGAGCTATCTTCCCAGTTCTCCAATATATAGTTTTAAAGGTCTTTTAAAATAATGTCATGCTGGGTGTGGTAGCCCATGTCTTTAAGTCTAGCACTCAGTAGGCAGAGGCAGATGGATCTTTGTGAGTTTCAGGCCAGCGTGGTCTACATACAACGTTCCAGAGCAGCCAGAACTACACAGAGAAACCCTGTCTCAAAAACTAAAAAAATAAAATAATGTCATCAGATAATAAAGCATGGGTCTTTCCCCTGTAATAAGTTGCTGTCTTCTTTATTTAAATGTGTGTGTTGTCATGTGGACAGGAAGTTCACTGTTTGGAGGAACAACAAGATGTTGCTTGGACCTGATTAGACCTGATAATAAATACAATGAATTATGAGTTTTCCTTCTTAAAATGCTACAAACTGTTATTCTTGACCATTTCCCGAGAATCTGGCCAGAGCCCATCCACTTGGCTAGATTTTATTAAAGCTTGCTTCATATTTGGCTTTAAAAATAAAAAGTGTGTGTTGTGGTTGTTGTTTTGAGCCAAGGTCTCACACGACGGCTTAAAGTCCTGAAAATCCTACTCTCTCAGCCTCCCAAATCCTGAGATTATATGTATGAATTTCCCACCTATAATTTTTGTTGGTTTGTTTGATCAATTGATTGATTGACGAGGCAGGGTCTTATTTAACCTAGGTTGGCTTTAAACCACCAAGTAGACAGGATCATGATTGGTGTGGAACAATTCTGTATCTGTCAATTATGTTTTAAATAAACCCTGACTGGCCAGTAGCCAGACAGGAAGTATAGGCGGGACAACCAGACAGGAAGTAGAGGTGGGGCAATGAGAACAGGAGTATTCTGGGAAGAAGGAAGCTCTTCCCGCAGTCCTGTCCAGACATCGAAGAAGCAGGATGTGACCTGCTCCGCTGAAAAAGGTACTGAGCCATGTGGCTAACATAGATAAGAATAATGGGTTGATATAAGTTATAAGAGTTAATAAGAAGCCTAAGCTAATGGGCCAATCAGTTTATAACTTATGGAGACCTCTGTGTGATTTTCTTTGGGACTAAACAGCTGTGGGATCTGGTGAGAGGACAGAAACCCCCAACAAGCAGGCCCTCATGTTACACATGATCTTACTGTCTCCACCTCCTGAGTGCTGGGGATTACAACCAAGAATACATCTCCAGGACTATGCCCTACCTATACTTGAAATAAATATAACAGAGAATTTCAAAAGTAGGTGCTTTTCTCTTCTCATCACACAATACTTTTTCCTTTTTTGTAAGTTCTATTACGTTATTTATTTTACTCTCTCTCTTTCTCGTGCATGTGTGTGTGCATGTGTGTGTGTGTGTGTAAAATAGGCTGGGTAAGGCTCAGGAGTCTGTCTTTTCCATACCCTGTGCAGATCCAGAAAACTGAACTCAGGTCATCACACTGAATCTTCCAGGAAGCCTTCTAGTCCTGTTACTCTTGAAGAATTTACCAATTTTTTCCTCTTCTTTTACATTCTCAATCCTGGAACACATGGGAAGGATGCCTGACTTTCTGTGCTCAGTCTCAGGCCCTAATGGTTTCTTTGGCTCAACCATCTGGATTTACAGTTCCAGAGAGTGGAGTCTGAGACTATAGCTCAGTGACAGAGTGCTTTAATAACTTGGGTTCCATTTCCCAGCACTATGGGGACTGGGGAGGAAAGAAGAAAGAAAAAAAAAGAAAAAGTAGAGAGTATAGAGAGGCTTAGACATTAAGAGCATCTGTAGAGGGCCCGAGTTGTTTCTGGCGCCCACAGTGGGCAGCTCACAACTTCCTGTAACTCCAGTTCCTGGGGATCCATTGCCCTCTTCTGGCCTCTGAGGGCATTCTCATACATGTATTCTGACCTCATCACAACCACCACACATGCATATACACACAAGTAAACAATAAAATAAATATTTTCTTTTAGAGCATATATAGATTATATATCCTTAATCACCTTTGACTCTGTCAACACATGCCTGTCCCCTTTGTCTTGGGTAACTTGGAAGCAGATCCCAGTCATTTATTACTTTGTATGAATTGTTTCAGTGTGTAAGGAAAGGAAATGCCACTTAAAGAATAAATTATCATTTGGCTGGGTCTTATTTTTAATCATTCTTATTACTTATTATTTTATGTGGATGGGTGTTTGCCTGCATGTATGAATGTGTACCACCTGCATGCAGTGTCCACAGAAGCCAAAAAAGAGGCTGGAACACGCGAGGGAATTGCCAGAAGTAGAGTTACAGTCAGTTGGTGGTGGTGGAAGCTTCTTGTTCATTTCCCAGCTGCCTAGACTCCCGAAATAATCACACAGAAATCTGTATTAATTGCAATACTGTTTGGCCAATTGCTTAAGCATTTTCTAGCAATTTTATATATTTTAATTTTTTATTATTTCTATTTAATATTTTTATTATTTAATTCTAATATTTCTATCATTTTATATTTTATCATGAAGCTTGTGGCCTACTGTCAAGGTTTCAGCTGGCATCTTTCTCCTCTGGTGGCTACATGGCTTCTCCCTCACTCCACCTACTTTCTTCCAGTTTAGTTCTCCTGAGAGTAAAGCCAGGCTGAAAGAGATAGACAGAGAGCAGGCAGAGTCAGAGAGAAGCCGTGTAGCTGCCAGAGCCTGCCAAAACCTTGCTGGTAAGCCACAGCCACGTGGCAATATACAGATTAATAGAAATGGGTTCATTTAAGATATAAGAGCTAGCCAGAAATATGCTTAAGCTATTGGCCAAACAGTATTGCAAAGAATATACTTTCTGAGTGATTATTTCAGGTCTGGACAGCCAGGAATGAACAAGCGGCCTCCTACAACAAGTTGTAAGCTGCAATGTAGGTGCTGGAAATTGAACTCAGGCCCTCTGCAGGAACAGAGCCAGGGCTCTTAAATGCTGAGCCATCTCTCTAAGCTCTTCATTGGGCCCTGTACTCTACCAAGAAAACCACATAGTGTTCTATTTGATGTTTCAAACATTGGTTCCTCTTGTGTTTAGAAATTAAATTTGTCTTTTCTTTCATGTGGATAAGTGCTTGAGGAATAAATGCTTCCCTTATTTTTCTTTTCATAGCTCAGTTTTTATTTAAAAGATTTTATTTAATTTTATGTGCATTGGTGTTTTGTCTGCATTTGTGTCTGCATGAGGGTATTGGATTCCCAGGAACTGGAGTTACAGACAGTTGTGAGCTGCCATGTGAGTGCTGGGAACTGAACCCTGGTCTTCTGGAAGAGCAGCCATTGCTCTTCACCACTGAGCCATCTCTCCAGCCCCCATGGTTCATTTTTCATATGTTTTATTCATCTGTTTTGAAACAGGGTCCTTCTGTATTGCCCAGTGGTCTAGAACACATGTTCTCCTGCTTCCCAGGGATGTACCACCATACCTAGGGTTACCTTTATATAGGTGTTCTGAGCACATTTTTTTTATCATTAAAACAATGGAAACAAAGTCACTGTATAGCCCCCCTATAAAGCAGTTGAGAATGTCATTTTCAGGCAATGTTCTAATTTGACTAGAATTTTATTTTTTTTCCTTTTTAAACATAAAAAGATCTTTGAAAGCTACTGATTTTTATTTCTCTCTCCAAGTCAGGGTCAAAAACTTTAGGATCTAATGTCTTACAAACTTCAGCAGGCTGGTTACTGCACCTGAGGCTGGGGAGGCTCCAGAATCTGTGGTAGGATTGCCCAGGGGCAGGCTGAGTACAGCTGGCTTCTACTGGCAGCCCCTTCAATGCCTCTTGAAAAGTCGGCCAGGAGGAGCCTGGAAGAGGCGCAGGAAGGAAAGGGCTGGTCTTCCCTGATGTGGCCAGCAGGCCTGCCCTGAGGGTGTGTCTGGATTTCAGGGAACTTTTGAAGAAGGAAGACTAAAGATGAATGCTAGCCACCCTTCCCACTCAGAGGGGACATCCAAGCCACGCTATACGTTTAAACTTTGCAGTGAAATACCCTAGCAAGGCAACCATTATACAAACACCATGGATCTATCAACCTTCCATCTGTTTCTGTCTATATTGTCCATGTTGCCAACTCTGTGCCTGCCTATCTCATATCTTGTCTGTCTGTTTATAATCTATCTATCTCATATATATATATACACATAATATATATATGTATATATGTGTGTGTGTTTGTATATATCCAGGACTACAAAAACCCGTTGCAATTCTGGTTCCTTACCATATCCAGACACAAGCCATACTATCCCTTTAAAAGCTCCCTCAGCTTAGGCAGATACACAGGGCAGGTTGTGTTCAGTTGTCCCCTTCCCTTTCTGCCCTCCCTATGTCCTCATCACCACACACATAATGGCTTGGAACCCTGGAGTTTTCCCGGGGCCTCTCCTTTTCCTCTTTTACCCCAAGGTTCACTGACTCCAGCCTCCCCTACCCACAACCACTCACCATAGCCAGCCAGTCTCTCCTCTCAACACAGAGCTACCTACCATATCCTGTGCCTCTCCGTGACCTGTTTGTTTCTCCACAGACGATTTCTTTTCCATCAGCCTTGTTGGCACTGAAGACGTGAAACACATTCGAGGCCCCTGAACCTTATCCACAGGGACCTTGCCACCCTGCTCTCACACTTCCATCTTCAGCTGCTATCCTCCCCACACCCACACCCACCCACGCACCCACATACCCCCACACCACTCTCTCTCTCCTCTTCCTCCTCCACAGTTGCAGCTTTAACCTCACCTGCTCCCAAAAGGCTTTCTCTCTGCTGACGTAGGTCTGTTACTACCTTTAAGACCATTTCCCAGGTGAGTAAGGAACCAGCCCTTTAATACCTAGAATTGCATCTTGCTTTCAGTTGTCCCAGATTGCTTCATGATGTTTCATCTGAGTATGGCATCCTCAAGTTTACTGTCAGGTCGCTTAGGACAATAATTGTCATGTCTTTCATGTTGCTACTGCAATCAGACAGACACGGTAGAATGTTCAGAGGCATGCGTTCAGGCGATACGTATTCAGTGAGTACTGCATAAAAGACCTTTTTAGGACCATGAGCCTTTTCTTTCTGCTAACACTGAGCTGATAGAAGTTTTACGTGAAGTAAGGATATTGAAGACATGCGCACACACACACACACACACACACACTCAAGGGTTGGGGGCAATGCCTAACAACCCACCGTCAAACTCTTGATTTTGGAACTGTTTATAATACAGAACCCAGAATGTCTAACAGTAAGCTAGAATGGGAATTAGACATAAGAGCTATGAAGGTGGTGGAGAAAAATGAACCGCAGTCCTCTGCTGTGAACGGCAGCTCCATTAACATGCCCCAGAAGGCTCACGGTATGGCTCTGTTGACAGGATGGAATAACTGCAGCCTCCAAATCAGCCCAGTTTTTCCGCTTTCTCCAAGATTATGTTTCAAAATAAAAGAATGTGTTTAAAGTGGAAACAGCTTGAGCAAAACATAAGGGGACAAGACAAGGGCTGGCAGTGAGGTGACAGATACAGTCCTGAGAGGTGACAGTGACTAGGTAAGCCCTTCTGCATATTCTCGGGGGATCCTTTCTCATTCCAGGGTTTGGTTTCCTTTTTTCTTTCTTTCTGTCTGTCTTTCTTTCTCCTCCTTCTCCTCCTTCTTCTTCTTCTTCATTTTTTTTTGAGACAGGGTTTCTCTAACCCTGTCTGTCCTGGAACTCACTCTGCAGACCAGGCTGGTCCTGCCCTTGAACTCAAAGATCCAGCTGCCTCTGCTGGGATTAAAGGTGTGTGCCCAGCTTTTTTTTTTTTTTTTTTAAAAAATTAACCTTTTCTTTCTTATATAGCCTTGAATAAATCCTGTGGTCTAGTTCTCTCTTGCAAGATCATTGTTTTGGAACAGGACATAGCAGCTGATGATTGATTTTCGTGCAGCCTCTCTTGGTGAGCATGCACCTGGGAATAGTGACACAAAGTATCTTTCCATGATCCGGGAAGCTTCCACAGGCCTCTCATTCATTCACTCTCATACTAAACTATTTGGCTCTAACCTTAGTTAATGAATCAAAAGCAAGAAAATGTAAAGTTTATTACACGTCAAGGGTATACGAGTTGGAAGCAACTAGCCTGTGGTTGTAATGACAATCCAGAAAGTTTGTTGTCATATTTATGAGTGGTTATCAGCAAGAGAGGTAGACATCTACTGAATGGCAGAACCAGAGGCCAAAAGAATTCAGCGGGTCATTGGACATGCTGAAAGGAGGAAGGACCATGGTAGGAGCGTGGAGATGAGGGCCTGCCAGGAATCCTGCAGACAGGCTGTCGGAAGAAGCAAACAGGCAATGGCTACCCTTCTGGAAAGACTACAGGGGTCTCAGCCAAGAGGAAGCTCTGTGAGACCTAGACATGAAGGTGTCCATCGAGGAGACTGCTTTGAGCTCAGGTGTCTGTGACACAGCTACAGGGGACCTTTCATGGCCCTTGGGAGGAGGAGGAGCGGAGCAAACAGGGAGTCCAGATCTGGGCAAGCAGCATCCAAGAAGAACAGCCAGAGCTGAATAAATCCAAAGATCTAATCGGCAGCACCAGCGCCAGCCTGGCCAGGGAAGGGAGCAGCGGAGGAAAGTTTTTTTTTGTTTTTTTTTTTACAGGAGCCAGGGTGTCTTGGGCCCATGATCTTGGGCGGTGCCAGCAGAAGCTGAGGCCATGCACGTGTTCGGGGCAAGGTGGGGGGCTCTCTGGCTGCTCATTTTCCCAAGCTTCCATCCTCCTAGTGTACTGTCCATCTGAACCCCTAACCCACTTTTCCTATCACTGGCCCTTTCCATAAACTTTTCTCCTTGCTCAGGAGGAAAACTTAACTTTTTGTGGGTACCTGAACCGACACACACTGTTCTCACTCTCTCCTCAATTAAAAATAATTAAGTACATAATCAGTAATCTTAGCTAGATATGGTGGTTCATGCTTTTAATCCCCACACTAGGGAGGCAGAGGCAGGCAGATTCCTGTGAGTTTGAGGGCAGTCTGTTCTACATAGTTAACTCAAGGACAGCTAGGGTTACATAGTGAGGCCCTGTCTATAAAACAAAAAACAAACTTTAAGAGAAGGGAGATAGTGGTCGTGATGTTTGTTCAATCCTGAGCATACGTTACCTGTGGGACGTTAATAAGATGGACCCTTCCAAGGGAAACTGGGACAAATCTCTAGACCATGTCATTTGCACAGTCGTCAAGGAGACTCAGAGAGGGAACCTAGAGATAAAGTCGTGTTTGTGAGTGTTCAATTCGTGTTCGTGAGGGGTGATCAGAGCCACGAAGAGGAGGTTATAAGAGGAGTCCAGGACTTGGCTCAGCAGATAAGTAGAAGAGCTTCACTCCCCTCCTCTCCTTACAGAGCTGGGGACCAAACCCAGGGCCTTGTGCACTTTAGGAGTCCCATGGCCTACTGCTGGGTGACTGAAATAAACAAGACTTTGGTTGTTGTTGTTCTAGTGAGCTGATCCATTTTCTGATCAATAAAGCTGTAAGGTACTACCTGGGCTGGGCGCTCATCAGAACTTCCTGCAAGAGATGTGGAAGGGTGTTCTTAGACCTAGGAGCCTCACTGCCTCAAGATGTCCTAAGAGGTGTGTCTGCCTGTTTTTCTTCCATCGATGCCGAAGGGCTTGATAAGATCATCAGCTGCTTGTAAACAGGCTCTGTGCACTGATGGGGGTTCTCCAACATTTAAGCTTAGTGTGTTCTTGCCCTTTTTTTTGTAGGAAGATGAGCTGAGTTCCTTGCCTGTCACTCTTACAGATGCCCCAACCTTCTTGTTCAGTCTTGAATATTTAAGCTGTTGACTGGACAGCAGTGCGTTCTTGAATAGGGGCAAGAAAGAAATGTTGAATGTGGCTGATAACACGAGAGAGTGTCTGGTTTTGCTAGGCAAGCAGGAGATGAAATGTTCTATTGTACAAGGGCAGGAAGCAAGCAGATTATCTACTGCAAATAGCCTTTCATACATACCAAGCGTGTTGAATTTGATCTTTCCCATCAGGAGGATCTAGTGAACCTCTTTCATGAGTGATTTAGTGTGAAGAGTCCTGGAGCCCATTATTCAAAGGTGTTAGCTATTTTGGGGGGGGGCAGCTAAGTCTCGCTCCTTTATTCTCCACATCAAAGTGAAATTGAAATCACCAGTGAAGCAGTTTGTGTCATTTTAAAATTCTTTATAATAACAATAAAAAACAATCAATGCAACCTGCAGAAGAAGTAGCAGTGAGGAAATTGCTGACTGTAGTTAAAAGCCTGGGGCTTTTCAAAAGAAGGGTTGGAGGAGCTTATGGACGGCCATAGTACACAAATCTAAGTTAGATCCACTTATGAGTCCATCAGTCTTAGACAATTGAGCAATATTTTAGCAACAGTAAGTGTCTTCTTGAGTATTTAAAAAAGTCAAAACACCTTTTGAAAACAAACGTGTTAAACTAAATCTTTGTGGGATGTACTTGGGGCGCTCCCCCCTCCAAGTCACTAGTGCCCTTCCTGGTGTTCCCCTACAGTGGCCAAGCCTGTTTTCTGCGCCGGTGGGGGACTCCACAGCCCTCCAGAGCATCGTGAACCTCCTGGCTTCTTGATTTGTCAGCCTGCTCAGCGCACTCCAATCCCCTCCAGCCGCAGGCTTTCCACTGACAAGTGCTCTCCAGCTCAAACACCTGCTGCCGCTTAAGGGCCGTACCGATTTCGTGGAAGATGTGTGGGCGTGACAAGAGCTCCTATGAGAGACAGAGAGACAGTCTGAAGCTGTGGGTGTGTCTCAAACTGTCTGGGGCTGGGGAGTCAATGGGAGAGAATGATAACTATCTATATATAGTGGCTGGCCATTCCGAGTGCGATTCTCGGTAGGAGAATGGGGCACTGGAGGCAGAGCTCAGGAGCACCGACCCTGATGGAGTGATTTAGGGAAATCAGAATCCGATGGACAAGCCTGCAGGTGAGCTACGGTTCATAGCGGCCTTTCTTTTCTTCTGGACCAAGTAGGAGAGAGGAATGTCGCTCTCTGGAGCTCCACAGCCGCTCCAGGTGCCTATGTGGAGCTGTGGGTCGTGGTGGTGGCAGTAAGGCAACTCAGGTTGCACAACTTTCCCTGCTGGAGATTTAGTCTAGTTCTTCAGGAAGAGCCTCTGGTCTCATTTAGGAGCCATTTTATTATGGGCATCTGGCAGGTTCCAGTGAGCTATTTTTTCAAACCCGCATTATTTACAAGGACAAGACTGGGCTGCTCCGCGGAGGCCGGGACGACTTCAGCCTTTGAGTTAATGGAGACATAATTGAGGAACAACGTGGAATTAGTGTCATCGTAAATGATCTAGTGCCTCAAGTTAATTTCACCCGTGTTTGTTCCAAGAACATTCAGGTCAGTCATCTTGGCTAGTCAGCCCCCACCAAAACAATTTCTTTTCCATCCAGCATTTCAGACACAGAGTTCAAGTTCTTGGCTCTCACAAGTTGCAGAAGCATGTTTCTTTCACGTCTTGTCTTTTTAAAAAGGTAACATGTTATTCCTTGTTTTGCTTCTAGGAAGCAGAAGGTTGAGGAAATGACTTGGGCGGGTGCATTAATGAGGCCGAAAAAGACACAGGCTCCCTCCCCGGGACCTGCGCCGCTCGCACTCTTTCCGAAGGTGCCTGGCATAGCGTCCGGTTTTTTTCGGGCGCTCCGGGTCCCAGTACCTAAAGTGGAGGGTCTCTGGCGCCTTCCTTCGCCGTCTGGGGACACTATGGCCTGGCCGGGTCAGAGACCGGCGGGACCTTTCGGGAGAGGGCCCGACTGCATCTCGTTCCTAGGTGCCAGGGACACCGTTGCGGAGGCGCGGCCAGCTTCCCTAGGATAAGACTTCCCACCCCAGGGGCAGGGCGGTGCACTTAGCCGGTCCCCTCCTCAGTTTCGGGCGGTCTCCAGAGCTGAGTAAGCCCGGTGGAGGGAACCGGGCAAGGATTTCCTGAGAGCGATGGGCAGGAGGGGCGGGGGCAGGAGGGCACGGAGCAAGAACCCTGAACCTGCGAACCTGCCCGGGGACCCGCGCTCCCAGCTCCTCCGCACGCGCGCTCCTGCCCCGGGCCACCCGCCCTCGCCAGCCCCCGCCCCTCCGGGAGGAAGAAGAGGGTAGGTGGGGAGGCGGATGAGGGGTGGGGGACCCCTTGACGTCACTGGAAGGAGGTGCCGGGGTAGGAAGTGGGCTGGGGAAGGTTATAAATCGCCCCCGCTCTCGGCTGCGCTTCAGCGAGGTCCGCAGGAGGCTCGGAGCGCGGTGGCGGACATTCCCCGGTGGTAGTGGCGGCGGCGGCTCGGAGCGGGCTCCGGGGCTCGAGCGCAGTGGCTAGCGGACGCCGGACGGCGAAGAGGAGGACCTCGGCTGCAGGCGCGGAGAAGGGCTCTCGCGGCGCCAGGCAGGAGAGCGAGGGGACCGGCTCGGGCGGCTGCGCTGTCGGCCTCGGAGAGCGCGGGCATCGAGCCAGCAGGCCGCGTCGCGCTCACCATGGTCAGCTGCTGGGACACCGCGGTTCAGCTGTGCGCGCTGCTCGGCTGTTTGCTTCTCACAGGTGAGGCGCGCCAGAGAACTTGAGTCGGAGTTCCGCGGGGATGGGCAGCCGTGGGATGATGCTCCGGCGGAGCGGGAAGCGAGCTCCAGCGGGAGCCGGGAACACTTGTTGCCGTGGTGGGACACACTTTTTTTTTTTAAACCTTCCGGAGTGGGCGCCACTGGAAATGGCTGCCCTGGGCCGGCGGGCATCACCGTCCAAACTCACCTTAGATCTACCCTGGGGTCACAGTCGGGTTGCCGGTGGCAGCCGGAGTCGCTAGTCTCCTGCCAGGCTACTGGGTAGGGTCGCCTTCCCTACTTAGGGTGCGCGTGGACCTTTCTGACACCCAGCACTTTCTCCCAGACGGTGGCTGGGTCCTCAAGGGCTATCTGGAGCAAGCAAGAAATAGAGGCTGCGGGGGGGCTGGACAGAGGAGGGGGCTTTAGAGATGCTCGTAACTCCGTGATCTCGCGCCACTAGAGCTAAGGAGGACAAATTTGGGGAGGGTCGCGTGCCGGCGGCGAGCCCAGAAGACGGCCAGCTTTGATTTCCCGGACCCATTTGGGACTGTCCCAGGGAAGTTGGGGAACCCTCAAGCCAGCGCCGGTTCCTCCCAGAGGGTTCGCTGAGCGCTGTCTCCCGGGTGGGGCCTCCGCGGGAGCGGGCCGGGTGGGAGGTCCCGGTCGTCGGCCTGAGCGACCCAGAGCGACCGGGACAGCTTACAGGCTAGATAGCTTCAAATTTCGGAATCGTAAGCCCTGTCTTTAGGTTATGAGTCCAGAACCAAAAGATGTGGCTTGAGGAATTGGTGAGGTATGCTCGCCTCCTAAATCAACTTTCTTTGGGACATGAAAAACCCACGGTGGACCGATCAGGGACCAACAGATTTGAAGAGCATTTACCGTTGATGGAGCCGTTGTCATCCTGAGGGACCTTGGGAGCTCCAACTCCAGGTCCCAGCGCAGCGGGCGCGAGTGGTCCACGGTGGTCTCTTTCCGCAGAGTCAGATAAAAGAGCGCGAGAACGCCTTTCTTTAGAGCCACTTGTTTGGGAAAGAAGATAGGAAAAAGTCAGGAAGAACTGTAATGTCCTCAGAAGGAAAGGAAGCTAGGTTTAAACAGTAAAAATTAGCCCTTTGGAATGTTCAAGACCGGCCGTCATTTCAAAGTAATGAGCAGGGGTTGGCAATTAAAATAGAGACGGCAAAGTCAGAACTCGATGTGGGCAGTGCTAAAATAATGATATTAAATATTTTATTTTCAATTTCACGAATACTTTGGAAAAGCTGTTTATATGAAAATATAGTTGCTTAGAGAGTTTAAATACTAATTTATTATGTAAAGGTAAACCTAGGTTAAAAATTACTTTGAACCTCCAAATTACAGAGGGAAAAAAACACGTTTCATTGGATTTTCTCCTTCACGCAAGTATCTTTATTTTTTGTTTTTAAAGCGTGCTTGGTTTTAGCTAAGCGTAATTTTATCTGTGTTTGAGAACAGCGGAGGCAGACTGAGGCTGTACGGGAGTGTGAGAGGGTCTGACTGCGGATTTATTGGGAGCCGCCTTGGAGCGCTCGCTGAGCTGCAGCACTGTTATATCCTAGTTACAGACTGACGGACGCCATAATTCCCGCACTTTCGGGTCCTCTCTGTATCGAGACCACTCTTTTTATAAAAGTTACCTGTCTTCTGTTCAAGGTTTAAGGCCCCACACCCTTATTAGACTCTGACACTCTCTCTCTCTCTCTCTCTCTCTCTCTCTCTCTCTCTCTCTCTCTCTCTCTCTCTCTCTNTCTCTCTCTCTCTCTCTCTCTCTCTCTCTCTCTCTCTCTGTGTGTGTGTGTGTGTGTGTGTGTGTGTCTGTCTCTTCCTTTTTTCCCTCCCACCCTCTCTTTCTCCCTCCCCTCCCTTACTTTTCTTCAAGCATCTGCCGTTTAGTTTGGTAGAGCTAATTAGAAATAGTTAAATTACAATAATGGTGGGGGATAGTCCCAATAGTAACTCTTAAGTTAAAATGTAAATTCTCAAATAATGCCATACAGGTGTGAGGTCCTTGTCTGTAACTCTAGAACTCAGGGCCTAAAGCAGAAGGCGTTCTAACCAAGCGTGGACATTGGCTCTGGGCCGAATTAAAGTCAGCCTGAACTACAAAGGGAATTCCTCTCAATTAATGATCATACCTATTCCCAAAGTGAATATAATGCATTTCTCATATTACTTATTAGTATCATTTTCCATAGTGATTTCTGTTGCTTTCTCCAAGGCTAACAGAGTCATACTTTCCCCAAAACTGCATATTTTAAATGATCATTACTTAGAACCGTTGTGGGTCCATGTTGTTTTCTGGTCAATCATCTGTTTGATCAACTGATCATCTTACAGATAAACTGGAAACTGTGTTGGCCGTCTAGTTTCTTCTTTTTTTTAAGTGTGCAACATTAATTTTTTATGACTGAGAGTCTTTAATAGGCTATATAGTTTCTTTTCAAGTGATCCCCAGTTAGTATTTTTCTTCTAAAAATGCAGAAATTAGAAAAAACAGGTGCTTTGTTGTTGTTGTTTTGTTTTTTGTTTGTCTTTTGATTTTTCTAAACAGTTTCCCTGTATAGCTAGCCCTGGCTGTCCTGAAACTCACTCTGTAAACCAGGCTGGTCTCAATCTCAGAGATCAGCCTGTCTTTGCCTCTCCAGTGCTGAGATTAAAGGTGTGTGCCACCACCGCCGGCCTAAAGATATCGTTGATTTCTAAAGCTCCTTTCCAACTATAAAATTCAATGAATAAATTCCAAGAAACAAACGGAATGGGGTCTTTCTGTTTTCTCTGCTCCCCTCCATTCTTATACATGTTAGTGGGTGCTAAGCCTGTGGACACAGTGGCTGGCAAGCTAGGCCTCTGCCAGCAGGGCTCACAACATTCTCTGGTAGAATGTTCTAGATCAACCAGTCAACTTGGTCTTTAGTGGGCTTCCTTTTGCAAGGGCTGAGCTGATGGAGGATGCCTCAGCCACCTCCTCACAACAGAATGTATATTTAGGACAGAGACTAAGTCACATTAGCTTTTCTGAGGACATCAGTCACTTTAATCCCCTATGTATTTCTTGGTTTTAAAAAACGTTAACACTTACTTGTTTTTAAAAACGGCTATGTTCTCAAACTCTTACTTGATAATTGAACCCATTATTTTTTGTGTCTTTAAAAGACAAACCAAATAATTATTTTTTCCCTCTCCAAAACTATAGAGACGTTTCTAAATCTTTTATCATAGAACTTGAAGTGATATATCATCAAAAAGGGGAGGAAAGAGGCTTTCTAATGACAGCCACCCACCCACCCTTTGAGAAAGTGATTCCCTGGAGGGACTTATGTAGCCTAACACAGTGAGACTGTGGCTGGTCTTTTCCCTGCCTGGTGCAGTTAAGAGAAAACAAATAACAGTATTTTTGTGTTGCTTTTAATTGAGTGTGGGAGTGAGCCTGAGGCTAGGAAGAGAGCGCAAGCCATCAGTCCCTCTGCTAGCTGATGGTAGCTGATGGGAATTGGTTCAGCCCAAGCTAAGTGACATGAGGTGATTGCAGGTAAAAACCATTTTTCAATGTACCTTGAGATTGTGCACAGAGGAGGGAGGCTATTGGAAGATCGCCACAGGCTTTGTTTATTTTAAGTAAAAATATATTACTATGAGTGGCCGAAAGCATGCAATCATCTGGAGCATTGGGTTTAGCTTAAGAGAGGCTATCCTGTGTGCTGGCTTCCTTCTGCCTAGTGGCTCCGGAGGAACAGAGGAACAACGCCTCTGCCAGGCGCTTTCCAGGACTGCTGTGAAGGCAGAATGCGGTGGATGCCATGGACCCTGCATGCTGATGGTTAAATTGCCGGACTCCATACCAGACTGAAGGAAGGAAATGGGGGAATGGAGTATTTGAGGGAAAGCTGGAGAGCAAAGCCTCTGCCTTAGCAGCACTGTCGGGGGTGTGGGGGTGTTCTTAAGGAAACGGTTCTCCTCCGTCGACTGAAGATAGTGGCTAGATTTCCTGCATCGTTGCTGGGCGGATATGGGGGGGGTGTCAAGAATTTCTGGGCATTTCCCATCCGCCTCTGCAAACCTGGATGCTTGAAGACCCTTTCTGATTACTGCCTCTGTCTTCCAAGTCAGGCTTTTTGGGAGGGGACCTGATCTGTCTCTTACACACATCCCCCTTGAGTGCTCCAGGGACCTCACTGACCCAGCTTCAGGAACTGAGAAAGTAGACCCAGGAAGACACTCTTCAGGCCATTCCACCACCATCATTTCTTCTTCGTTTTATGTATTTCCTCTACCACAGACCAAGTGGGGATAGCCAGACATTTGTTGAGCTAGCAAATTAATCCAATTTTTTTCTAAACCATGATATATATTTGCTTATTTATAATAATAATAGTAATACAATAATAATAGTAGTAGTAGTAGAATTTTGTGCTGCTGGATATTAAGCCTAGGACCTGTCGAAGGCTGGACAAGAGCTCTACCGTTAAAGCTACTTTCCCAACATCTTCTTAAGCATGAACTTGTCTTTTATCAAAGCCCTTGCCGGGCGGTGGTGACACACGCCTTTAATCCCGGCACTCGGGAGGCAGAGGCAGGCAGATCTCTGTGAGTTCGAGACCAGCCTGGTTTACAAGAACTGGTTTCAGGACAGGCTCCGAAGCTATAGAGAAACCCTGTCTCAAAAAACAAAACAAAACAAAAAAAAAGCCCTTAAGAGGTTTAAATGAACTACAAAATAAAATCACTGCTTAAAAACCCATGAAAATATTTATGCTAAGATTAATTTTTCTCCCTCTTTGGGATAGCTGTGGTGTTGGCACTGCTTAAATCTGTCATTTGGTCCCTCCACATCTGCTCCATCTATGCTAGTGCTGCCCCTGTCAAAGAAATTACCCTCCTTCCCATGGGCCTTCCTGCTGCTGGGCTGCTTCCTTCTGCAAGATCATTGTCTCCTTTCCCATCCCTTCCTCCCTACCTGAGAAACCCAGCACAGCAGGGCAGCTCCTGCTGGTGTCTCTGGACAGAAAGCGGCCTCTTCCTGCTTTCCAGGGACCCGGATATGCAGCCTCCTGTAGTGTCCCTCTTCTGTAGAGTCCCTCCCCTGCACTTTTTGTACGTCAGGTGTTCACGTCCTTCCTCTTTGGGGGATGAGCCTGTGTCTGTCTTCTTTGATCCTTCAGAAATGGTGCTTTTCCCAGTCGCCTCTCAGAGCCAGGGCTGCATTCATTCCCGTTCTTTCATGTGCTTTTGCCTGCCCGATAGGCCTCGGTTATGTGGGATTATTTAATGGGATTGCTCACCCTAGCTGTATACGTGTCAAACATCACACTTTACCGCATAAATATGTGATGATTTTCTCAGTTAAAGATGAAAAGGAGATGAAGGGTTGGAACAATGACTCAGTGAACAAGAGCAGTTGCTCTTCCAAAGATCGGAGCTCAGTTCCAGCAGCCACCTCCAGCTCCTGAAGATCCAGTGCCTTCTAACCTCTCAAGTTACCCATACACAAGCTGACACGTGCACATCAATTTTTTTTATTAAAAATTAAATGCAAGAAAGAACCAGAAAATAATTGATAATAAAAGTACAATCATTGAATTTTTTAAAAAGACAAACCTATATCCACAGTTACAGTGAAAGTCAATCCTTTCCTCCACCCCACCCCCACGCTGCACACTCATAGCAACACCCCAGCATGCTTCTCAACAGGTGTCCCATGGCAGCAGCCTCAGGTGCGCATACACGTGTATACACACACACACACACACACACACACACACACACACACACATTGCATCAGAGTTGGTCACTGTCAATTCCTAGGAACTCTTTAGTTTCCACATTTAAAATGGAGAAGCATGGGTTTTAGCAAAGGGGTTATGGTCAGCTCCAGTGCCAGGGTTCACTTTCTCTGCCCTCATGCCCTAGTGGTAGCCTTTGGCTGTGTGACAGAGAGACAAAGGTCAGGCTAGCCACAGGCCTCTCCTGACTCCCACATAGGTCTGTGGCCAATGGGACTCCTCCGTCCTATTTCTAGTCTCTTCTCACAGACTTAGCTGGGACCTCTAATCCAAGCAGGCAGGTGTTGTTATCCCAAGGAAGCCACGACTAACCAAATTGTGGGAGACAAAATCAATGTCCTAAAAAGCACAGATATGGTGGGGAACAGTAAAAAACGGCAGTAACTGGCCAAGTTTTAGCCAGAAATGAAGTTCTCTGAGGCATTTGCTTCCAAACACTGGAATGAACCCCAGTACCTAAGTTCCCTTTCCCGGACCATTTGGCTGTGAAGTGGGCATCGCTGCCTGGTGCTGTGGCTGCCATGGTCTCCTTCTGACTGGGAGACCAGCACGTTTGATGTCTGCACACTGCCTGACTCCACAACGGCACAGTCCTGGCAAATGCTCTAGTCCGTTCACAGATAATCACACTGCTCCCAGGCACTTCTTGTCAGCAGGTCTTCTATCCTTCCATTGCGTGGGTGGGGTCTCCATGGGATTTCCTTTCACTCACAGACCCATCCCTGTGGTCTACAGAAACACACTTGTAACAATTGCTAGACTCTCTTGTTACAGGAGGCCTCAACTGATCCTGCTATGAACGAAAGACCTTGTTTTTCTTGTACACAAATATAAAAATCTCTTAAATTCAAGGCCACCTTCAGCAAAACCCTGATGAGGACTCAGCCTGCCAAGGGATTGCTGGGGACCCTTCGTTTCTTTAGAACCCAGGTCCTCAGCCCGGGCTCTGGGTTAGATTACTTTGGGAGCTGGAAGAACTGGTCTGCCAACTTTACTCGTGTTTTAGGTGGGACCGCAGCATTGCTCATTTAAAAACTCCAGAGGATTCCAGTCACCAGCAGAGATCAAGAATTGCAAATTTGGGGCTGGAGAGGTGGCTCAGTGGCATAAAGCGCTTTGATTAGACTCTGGCCCTCAAAATTGCTCTGCAAGTGCTTTCCCAGCCGAGCCATCGCCTCACCCTTAGCAGTGCGCTTTTCTAACAAACTCTGGGAGAGGCTGACATACCTGGCCTAGAAGGGGACCCGAGGAGCACAGCCTTGGACTTGTTATCGGGGCCTGGCCATGTGTGAGGCCACTACATGGGTGTTGATATGTAACAGACACTAAATAAATCATGTCTAGATGGAGGGGGAGGATATGGTCTCAGAGGAGTCCCACCAGAAAGAGAATGTATCAGAGAACTGTGACACCAAGGGCAAGTCAGTACCTAACCAATGTGCCGAAGTCAGTTGTGTTCTGAGATTGGTCTGCTCTGGTGATTGTGCGGTGGATGCTACGATTGGGAGCTGAATGCAGATTTCAACAACACTGCCAACAGTACCTCCAACCCCTCCCGCCCCCCTTTTACACACCACTCAGCCCTTTCTCTAGTTCTACACTAGTCATGGTCAAACTGTCAGCCCACCCAAGTCACCCACAGGGCTGCAGTCCAATCCCTTGTCATTCCACTTGGCCCAGCAAGAGACTAGGGAACCTCCCTGTCTCTGTCTCCTCGACTGGGGTCACTGCTCTTGACTACCTGCTAGAAAAATACGCTGGTGCGTGATGGTGGGATCTTCACTGTCAAAATTCCCACGCAGTGGAATTCTTGTGAGGCACCAGATGTCCAAGCGGGCTTCCCTCTCCTTGAGAGCACTAGGAATTCTCTGGTGTTTGATGTGATAATGGGTGGCCCTGTTATCTCAGACAGAGCACACAGCCTCTAGCCTTTGCAGGGTGAGGGTCATTGTGTCTGCCATCTGCGGCAGCATAGCGAGCTGTCCCCAGACTTGGCAGCCCATGTCAGTTCCGTGCATCTCAGAGTACTACAGGTTAGACACCTGGGGACTCTGCTGGTGGTTTTCCTTTAGGTCTCACCTGAGTCACGTGGTCAGCCACAGTCCATAGCTGGTTCAGTGAAACCTCAGCTCACTGCCCCACCACACCCCTGCGGCCTTTCCTGACTCAACAGTGCAGCTGGGGCTCTCACACGGAGGCCGGGAACATTCCTGCAGTTCATTGTACAGACTGTGAAATGTCTGAAGGCCTGCATTTTGGAATTCCCACATCACTCTGTGACATTCTGTTGCTCAAAGGTAGTCCTGGCCCAGATTCCCAGGCTGGGAGGCAGCCTTTTCTGAGGGGAGGGGCAACGCCATTTGACACTTCCACTTTGCTTTTCCGTCTCGGTTGGAGTTTGGCCAAGAAAATTATAGTGACTGATGAATAATACTGAGTGCTAAGTAACGTCTTGGCCCTTACAGTGATACTTGGGAATGACACTATATTGACCTATGGGACGAGGTTCCCATTCATAAATCCTGTGTGTAGCACACAGACCAGGGTTAGCCTGGCATGCTGAGTTGGCACAGCCGCCTCTTAGGATTACTGTGTGATTCCAGTGTCCTGGGATCCGAGCATCAGCCACTTTGTAGCTGCTACTGCTGTTGCTGCCAGCACCACCTCCTCTTCCCTCTCCTCCTCCTCCCTTTCCAGATAGGGTCTCACTATGTAGCCCTGGCTGTGCTGGAACTCACTCTGTAGACCAGGCTGGCCTCGAACTCACAGAGATCCTCCTGCCTCTGACTCCTGAGTGCTGGAATTAAAAGTGTGTGCAACCTTGCCAGGTAACCGTGTAGTTTTTTGAGATCTTAGCTCATGGGTCCTTGACCTTTGACCCTCTTCTCTAGGGACAGAGGAGCGTGTGTGTGTGTGTGTGTGTGTGTGTGTGTGTGTGTGTGTGTGTGTGTGTAGGGGGATGGAGTACTTTGGACCCCAACTGTCAGGCACTCCCTTCACTCTGTCCCAGACGTATGATGGTACTCACAACTCTGAGTGACTTCCACCAGCCGAGCAGGAGGTGTCCATCTTCCTTGCCACCACATGGATGCCAAGTGGAAACAGGGTGCAGGAACTCTCCTTGGGGTACCACAAAGCTTCTAGGAAAGTGACGGCTGTGGTAAACAGAACATTGTCTTGAGTGGTATGTAAAGCTGGAGTTGTTTGAACCCTCTTCCACCAGACACCGAGTTCCCTCTTGGTGTGTTGCAATCTAGGCGCAAAGCAGAGGAGAAAGCACTTTCTTAGGGTTGCAGGAGTGGGTGTTTGTTTTCCCTGGGCCTCCAAGTCAGTCTGTCCTTGGAGTTTTGCCATCCTTAAGGAATGTAAAAAGCAACTGCTACTCCATCTTAAAGTGGCCTTGGGAGATTTCACTGCTGTGTGTGAAAGACAGTTGAGATCTCCTCGATCAAGGCAGACTTTTCTTCCTGTGGGTTTTCTTACCATGGGTAGTCAAGAGGTTCACAGAAATATCAGACTAGAATCCCCAAAGCCACTATGAATATGGCATGACATGGCCTTCTGAACTGCTCTTGAAGACATGGCCTTGGGTCGCTGGCTGAGGGTGGTGACAAATTCTCGTGAGGAGGGTCGGCAGTGGAAGCCGGGGCTGCTCTCTGACAGTTTCCTGGAATCCCATGCTCCTCTGGCACCTTTTATACCCTGTACCCTCAGAGACTGTGGTGCTTGCCAGGGGTGAAGCAGGGGTGGGGCTGGTGTACCTGTGGGAAAAGCTACGGGCGCGTTCAGAAGTGTCTCATACCGTGAAGGCAGATGAGAGAGAATGCTCATTCTGCCCCTCAGAAGAGGAGGAGGAAGGAATCCAGCCCCAGAGTGACCCCTCTGCAGGCTTCTTGGTAACCATCCAACAGAGGCACTCTCAGCTTTGATGGATTTGGGACCCCGACGCTGAGGACAATTGAATGACTTGCTGCAAGCTACACACTGTGGATCAGCCAGGCTAGAATGCAAATACTTGCCTCTCGATTTCAAAATTAGCCGTCTTCCCTACATTTTCCTAAAATAGCTTGACTGGGGATTCAAGAAAAGGCAACACATTTTGTTTTCAGGAATTAGAATAAAAACCTAGTGCATCTGCGGGAAGATAATAGTTCAAAAGTCTTTGATAGAGGCTGTTGTTTTCCAGCTGGGATGATTTTCCTGTTTGAGTCCTTGTACAGTGAATGACACTATAAGGTTGTGTGTATATGTGTATGTATGTATATATGTGTGTATGTATGTTTGTGTATATATGTATGTATGTTTATGTGTATATGCATATGTGTATGCACGTTTGTGTGTATATGTATGTATATGTGTGTATGTATGTTTGTGTGTATGTATATATGTATGTTTTTTTGTGTGTATGTTGTGTGTATGTGTATGTATGTTTGTATGTATGTTGTGTGTATGTGTATATGTATGTATGTTTGTGTGTGTATATATGTGTATACATATTATGTATGTATGTGTAGGTGTGTATGTGTATATATGTGTGAGAGTGTATGTGTATATATGTGTAAGTGTGTGTTTGAGTGTGTTTATGTGTGTGTGTTGTGTTGGGCTGGACATTGGGCAACACTCTCTCACTGGGCTGTACTCCAATGCATCTCGCATGTGTTTCCTCCTCTCTGTCTTGAGAAGTTCAAACCTGCAAAAAGTCAAGAAGAGAAAATAGTGTTAACTTGTCCTAATCCGCTGAAAGGGACAGACACTGTTTCATTCCAGAGCAGACAGAGAAATTTGTGAGAATCCAGAGAAAAATCCTATCCTGCCACCTACTGAGGACTTTTAGCTTTTGCTCCAAGGAAATTGCTGGAAACTGTGGCCATGCGGTCATGCTTTAGATAGAAATGATAACTGAAGGGGAATGGTCCTGGCCTATTCGGCTTATAGCCACACCCCGCCATTAGTTAATTATTTCGCCCCTAATTAGCCGTTAGCTAATTACTAGGGGTTGGCCCATCAGATCCCAATTAGGTATATAAGGGCAGATTCAGGTGGTAAACTCTCTCTCTGCGGATCGCGGGTCTGCCGGCATCTTCGGAGGAGCACTGTCTGGTACTATAATTCTGTGTGGATTCTTTTCCTATTAAACTGTATGTATTAAATATAGCTGGTTCGGGTTATACTTGGTTGAAACACCAACAGATAACGAACGTAACGAGCGGTAGTCATCACACTGCTTGGTGTTTACCACTGGTTTCTAAGTTAGCTGTAGGGAGACCAGTCATATTGAAGTGGGTGAAAAGACAGTTTCATCTGTGCTTCATGGTGTGGTCGTCTTTTTAGAAAATACTGTTTAAAGTTCTTCACTCACCATCTTCTGCAGGGCCAGATCTTCCTGCAGTGTTGTCTTATAAAGAAAGATTTCATAGTCCGAGAATCCTCCCTGTAGGGAATTCTTCTAGAGCTGGGGGAGGTGGCGGGGCATGCAGACTGAATCACAGTGTTACCTGGCATAGAATTTGAGTACCTGTGACTACTTGAGACTACAGAGTGTTTCACCCACATTGTTGGTGTAGATTCTTTTCCCCACCCTGAGTCTATTCCCTGCCCTCAGAATGGGGAGGGGACAACCTGCTATGCGGGGCATTTTCCACACACAGTTACTTGTCCAGCGAATGGACAAGAATGCCAATCTTCAGAAATTTCAGTTTTTCTTTAGCTTTCCTGAACTGACAAACTCAGAGAGCAGATATATAATTTTTTCTGGGTAGTAAAATCTAAAGCTTGGACACACAGCTTGCTTGGGGTTGTGATCGTTGTTATTGTGGGTGTTATTTTGTGTGTCAAAGTCCAAGCACGTGGACCCAGAAGTAGCCCATGTGCTGGTGAGACCCGGTTCCCGTTTGGCAAGGCTGTTGACTGTAAATGTGGCAGGAGAGATCACAGAAGTGTATGTTCTCCAAAGGATTTGGGATGCTGTGTTTTCTCCTCTTGTTTCATGATGAAAAACATGTATTAGAGCAGCTTTAGTTTTCATGCCAGTTCCACAGTCCAGTTCATGCCAGTTCATCACTGTCCAGACCAACTGGAGTGGAGTCATGCTTAAAAGACTCTCATTTTGCTAGGTGTGGTGGTATGAAGGGGGCAGAGGCAGGAGGATCTCTGGGTTTGAGGCCAGCACAGCCTAGACAATTGGTCTGTATAGCTCTCTTATGTAACCCAGGTCAGCCAGGGCTGCATAAGAGACTTTGTATCAAAAAAACAAACAAAGACCTTATTTGAAGACATTTTAACTTGTTCCCTCAAGATACTATGGTGATGATCACAAGGGACCTTTCATATTCGTTTATGAAAACAGATGTAATTACAATTCACTGTGCTTCATGCTTGCCACAGAATACATGCTTCTATTTTTGTGAATCGTACAGCAAATTTTATGATGGTGAATTGCTTAGTCAAGTGAAGAATTTGGGCCTGACAATACTACATAGCACGTGCTTAATTAAGCGCAAAGCATGAATAGTTTGGGTTGCTGACATCAGCGATTGTCTAGATTTCTTGGTATCAACTCTTCTGTATCTGAGTGGCATCTCCTAAGAGGTCAACTTAGGGAGGAAGGAAAATGCTTTACACAAAAGAACTGATTCTGAGCCATCTTTGCTGTTGTGGCACCAGTACAGTCCCTAGGCACATAGTAGTCACTCAGTAAGTGTTGATTGACAGCCTCAAGCTGTGTCTGAAGTCATCCTTGGGGGCCTTAGAGGTATTTGCAGGAGTCTTGCCACCTGCTGTCAGCCATCTAAGAACTGCATGCGTGCGTGCGTGCGTGCGTGCGTGTGTGTGTGTGTGTGTGTGTGTGTGTGTGAAAGGAAGAGGCTGGAAGAGCACACCCAGGAGTGGCAATAACTCTCCCAATGAGTGTGTGCCACTTTACCTGTTGGTCATTCCCTGGGTCCAGTCCATTTTCTTGGCCTGGGCTAAGCTGGCTATGTTCTCTTGATGGAGAACTGAGAATGGGGTGCAAGTTGTCCAGCCACTGACCCATTGCTGTCTAGCCCATTGCTAGAGATGGGCTCTCAAGCTGAGGTTCTCTCAGCAGGTGAAGGCTCCCAGCACAGAACCTAGGTACGCCAAAAACAGCCCAAAGAATCCAGGTGACACCACTGTGCTCCCTACGTTGGATCAGAACATTCTGGTTGAAAGCTGTCTCCTCTTCCTGCGAACCATCCATGGTATAGACCAGGGAGGCAGTTCTCAACCTTCCCAGTGCTGTGACCCTTTAATCCAGTTCCTAATGTTGTGGTGATCCCCCAAACATAAAATTATTTTCATTACTACTTCATAACTGTAATCTTACTACTGTTATGAATTGCAGTGTAAATAATTTGGGGTTTGTCAAATGGATCTTGATCCACAGGTTGAGAACTCCTGGCTAGGTGAACAGAGAATGGTAGAATGTTAGTCCTGGCTTGTACACCCCATCTGAGAGTCGTCTGTTCCTCTCCCCACTGCTGAGTCTCCCGCAGATGTCTGTCTGCCATGACACTCTGTTTCAGAAGCTACAAAGTGACTTCAAATATTTCCTTATGGCTTTTTCTTGGTGGCAAAGTGGACCCCAGATTAAAACCCTCTGTGGATCGAAGAAGTCGAGACAAAGTTCTTTCCTATCAGCAAAGAGGTCAAGGAAGGCAGAATCTTAAGAGACAAGGGAATTAGAGAGAAAACAATTGTCGGGCTGGCAGTGTGCCTCAGCGGTTGAACTCTTTCTTGCCTTGGGTATGTGTGGGCCTTATGTGGGTGTTGGTTCAGCCCAGTGAAACAGTATAGATTAACTTATTTGTTGTCAGTGTTAAGGTATAAACATTTTCAAGAAAGCAGTCTGGAGCCAGTTAGTTGGCTTAACTGGGTAAATGTGCCTGCTGCCAAGTCTGACAACCTAAGTTCAAGTCCTGGGACCCCTATAATCGAGGATGAGAACCAACTCCTGCAAGTTGTCCACTGAGCTACACACACACACGCATGCACGCATGCACGCACATGCACACACCGTGGCATATGCGCACACAGGTAGATAAATTAATTGATCCACGAATACATAAAGAGAATGCGATCTTGATTACTAGCTACCCTTCTCTGTGTGTGTTCAGAAGTGCCCTTTGAGCTAGTTGTGGTGATGCCTACTTGTAATCTCAGGACTCAAGAGGTGGGGGCAGGGCATAGTGAGTTCTAGGCCAGCCTGAGCATCATAGAAGACTCTTTAAAAACAAAACTTTTAAATATGTATGTATGTATTATGAACGTATGTATGTGGGAGAGGAAGCTCAGCGGTTAAGGTGCTTGCTGTGCAAACATGAGGACCACAGTTTGGGTCCCTAACTCATGTAAGTGGCAGGAAGACACAGTGACTAACCTGTAATTCCAGCCTTGGGGGACAGAAACAGGGGATTCCCCAGAGCAAGCTAATTAGAGAGGCTGACCATTTGAGTGATTGAGAAATCCTGTGCTGATTGAGAAACCTTGCCCCAGTGATTAAGGAGACAGGCAATTGAGGATGATCCTGGACACCAACCTTGGGCCTCCATCTGCACAAATGTAGGCATACTGACACACATGTGTACACACATGTAAAAATTGAAAAAGAAAAAAAAAGATTTAGAAATACTATGCTGCTGAAGCTTTCCAAACTTCCGTTCTCATGTGATGGATTGCTTTTTGCCACCCCTGGCCACTGAAGTCTCAAAGGTCATAAGGTTTGTATATATGGGATTGGCAACATAGACAGAAACTGTCTCAATTTCCTCTTAATGAATGGATTTAAAACATCTCCCTTACAGAGAGTCTAGATTATAAAATTGGACTCTAGATTATAAAACTGAGATTGTTGAAGAAAATATAGGAAACATTGGGTTGGCTATACTAATCTTTTCTGGATTTTTGCTTGCATGGACAGCTCATCACATGCTTGCCTAATACTTTGTCTTCTTCATTTTATTACACAAAGAGGCATTAATTTTGATTCAGAATTAAAACTTGAACAAAATGTGCCTTAGCAGTTTTTAAAATTTTATATGTACTGGTATTTTGCCTGTATGTGCACCATGTGTGTGCAGTACCCATGGAGGCCAGAAGAGGGCATCTGATCCACTAGAACTGGAGATACACATGGTTTGAGGCAACATGTAAGGTGCTGGGAACAGAATCCTGGTCCTCTGGAAGAGTATCCAGTGCTCTAGTTTGCTATGCCATCTCCAGCCTAGCTGCTACCATGGTCTGTAATGCACTTGAGACTTTGCCATTGAGCAGGAAGGAATGGAAAAGAGTCTGCAGTGAAAACCCTGGGTGGTGTATATACCATCCACTGCTTTCAGACCAGTAATTCATTGCTTTCAGAGGTTATGGAGACTATCGTTAACCAGAGAGGGGTCTGTCATTCTAAATAGTTAAACACTATCCTTGTAATATCTCGGACAGCTCAGACACTTTACGACAATTACCACCACACCTAGCAGTGCAATTCTATCCACTTGCTCTTTCTTCAACAGCTTTCTGTGACTGATTCTGGATCATCGTATAGATCAGTCTAGGGTTGTGACTCTCAATGGAAGGTGCAGGATGCCCCACTGACAAGAGCGGGCACACTGACTTTCACATATATTATGTATTTGCTGAACCAGCACCCCGAGCCATCATCAGCTACTGTGGTTGTTTGAGGTGTTAATATTATGGAAAATGGATGTGCTCTTGCCCGAAACAATGCGTGATTGTCTACTTGAACAATAGCTCAGCATGTATCATTTGGCATGTATCATCAGGGCCCAGCTTCTCCATGGTGCTCTGAGCAGTGGCATTGGCAAAGAATGTGAGCTGATGGGGGATGCAGCAGATGAATCAAACTTCCTGCTATTGACAATGAAAACAGAGATGAATCTAACAGAAAACATACCCGATGATTTTTTAGGGGTGTTTGTCTCTGTTCATGGTCCCTTTGTATAACCAGATGAGGGGCTGACGGGTTTCTCTGCTAAATACAAGCCATGTTTCATGTCCTGCTAACCAGATCATGACCCTTCTATGACATGGAGTGGTAAGATGAAATGACACATTGGTGGCCTCGATGGAGGGTGGTTTCCATCAATAAAAGAACAGTTCATGGGAGAAGAGCATCTGGGGAAAAGGTAGCCACTTGGTCAAAGTGGCATTCCCCCATCAACCCAATTAATTCCGATGTCACATGAAAAGAAGCTGTGTATGGCTATAGGTCACTGGAAGGGTAGGCTCCTGATGGTAGCTGGTGACAGGGCTAATGATGGATTAAGGTTAACCTGTGACCCTCAGAGAAACGAGTGTCCAGTAAAATAAAAAAGGCCCAGGAGACAACTCTACAGACATAGCCCCACTATGCGTCAGCAGGAAGGGTGGGATGTGGGTGGAGGAGTTTTCTTTGGTAAACATTTAAAAATACACAGTTGTTTAGCTGTTTTCCCCTCTAATAATTTGGGACTCATTTCTCCTCCCACCAGAGCTCTGGGGAACGACTTCAAATGATCAGATCTGTACAAGCCAGTGTGTTTACCCACCAAGCTGTCTCCCGGGGCTCCTTAGATAATTTCTTGACTTGATCTGTGGCACCTGGGTTCAAGATGCAATATAACTTATAAAACAATAAATGTTTTATAAGTTTCGTTCAACACAAAAATGTCAGAGTTCATTATTTGAGTTTAATGATGTGCGGATTACCTAGAAATAGCAAAACCTCGCCAGAAACTACTGAATTTTCTCCACAGGTTTAGTGTGAAAATAAGGCAGCTATTTCTAGAAGGGCTTTAAGGTGAGCAGCAAATCACTGGGATTCAAAGCTTTTTACAAATTACACATTTGCTTTCTGAACAGAAGCTTTGTAGACATTTCAGGTGCCTGGTGGACCCTGAAGAGCTGTTAAGTATCACGTCTATCCTGAGTCTAAGATGCTCCGTGAGGTGGCAGTGTCCATGGGAAAATCATGAGTCATCTCATCTGCATGAGGATTAGTCAGCATTGAGTCTCAGCTTCCTGCTAGTCCGAAACAGAATTCAGTTTGGGAGTCCCAGCTAGGGAGGGGTTTTCCCTTCCTCGAAACTGAATGAAGAGTGTAATTAAAAAAAAAAAATCTCCCATTTCTTGCCCACCTCCTGCCCCAGCAGTTTAAACAGAGAGAAGCAGCAGCAAGCGGTTCATCCTACCATGCATTCAGACAAGCATCCTTCCTTGAACTCTGTTCTTACTTTACAGGCATTCATTTCAAACACGTAGGGCCTGGGTCCCGGTAAGTGAGAGTGCCAGTCCGTAGCATGCACGAGGCACCAAAACCAAATAGATAAATAAGGACAGTTGTTGGGAAGACAAAGCTCAGTGTTTTCAAACGTAGTCTGTGTTCCCAGCTGAGACTCCATATATTCTCCCGCCATACCGTGCAGTGTGTTGGCAGGTGAAATGCGAGCCCTGCAGCCTTCCTCCCGGGAAGGCCCACTCGGCTGTCTCAGCACAGTGATTAGAACTGGTGCCCTTTCGAGCCATCGTGTTCACAGTGCCTTCTTCAGTAAACACTGGGACAGACGCATGACCCGGAGACTAAGACTGAAATTCACTCTCTTAATTCAAGAGCTCTGGAGGAATTAGTTTCTCAGATACAAATTTCAATAGCTTCTAGAAATTTACAACTGTCCTCCACGCCACCCCCACACCCTCCCGCCAGTCACAAAGCTTCTTCAATGTTCAGACTATGTAATATGGGCTTTTAATAAGATCCATTTTGAAGGGGGGGGAACCCTCTTTTATTATGAATTGTGTTTAATTGACCTCTCATAACCTTGGGAAATGGTTCATTGTCTTCAGTTCAATTTTTTGAAATGCGATATTTGAATTATATTTAGATAAAGAGGCCATTTATCACGTAGGATTATGTTATATTGGAAACATAGTATGCAAATGAAAAGCAGATGTTTCACATCTGAAATGAATCGATACACAAAGCTTTGAGTTTAAAACAAATAAATTAGAAGTCAGATTCAAATTGTTTTGCTTCTCTTTGTTTTGTATGAAATGGGGCCTTACTATGTACCCGTGCCTGGCATGCACCTCACTATGTGAAACAAGTTGGCCTCGAACCCAGAGATTTGCCTGATTCTTCTTGTGGAGTGCTGGCACTGAAGACATGTGCCTGGAAAAAAATCAAGAATTTTAATAGAAAATGAAACATTAGTAGTTTTCTAAGAGATTTCTATCTATAACTGTATGTGCACATTTGTGTGTATGTATGGGTGTGAGCATGTATGTATGCGTGTGAATGTGTATGTTAATGTGTTTGAGTGTACATGTGTGTATGTGTGTGTGTGTGTGTGTATGTGTGTGTGTTTGTATGAGTACTGGGAGATCAGAGGCATCAGATCAACTGGAACTGGAGTTGCAGGTGGTTGTGAGCCACTGATATGGGTGATGGAAGCCGGCTTGGGTCCTCTGCAAGTGCCGTAGGTGCTCTATGTCTGAGTTTGGATGGGGCCACGTGTTTTCAGGTCTTTGGGGTGGTATTTAGGGATGTGATTACTGGAAAATTCACTAAACCCGTGGTTAGCTTCTTACTGGGGCTTTTAAGTGGCTACTGGTTCCCAGGGTGCTGTACTGTTGGAAAAGCCTATCAGGCCCCGCTCCTAATTTTTCTACCCTGCTTATGTGACGGCACTGGGTATTGCCCTCTTCTTGACTTCGGTCGTCCTGGCGCTTTAGTAAAGCAATTTCTCATTGTATTTCTGCCTTTTGTTTCCTTGCTGACTAATGACATCCTTCATCTTTTCATATCTTCTTTGGGAAAATGTCTGTTCAGATCCATTGTCAACTTTCCAGATTGAGCTATCTGCCTTTTTATTCAGCATACATATTTTCAGCATGCGATGGGAATTATGATGATGATGATGATAGTGGTGGTGGTGACAATGGTTTAGACAGGGTTGTACTGTGTAGCCCTATCTGGTCTGGAACTCAATAGGTAGACCAGGCTGATCTAAAGCTCAGAGATCTACCTGCTCCCACCAGTAAGCACCAGGATTAAAGGCATGCACACTACCATGCCCAGCCTACACACGAGATTACTACTTTATTATTTCTAATTTATTATCTGAGGTCACAGAGTCAAAGGTCACAAAAGTCAGAGGCTAGAAGAGGTTGTACAAATGAGTCTCACCTAAGATGCTTAAGGGGATTTCTTGTGGCCATACTGGGCTAGTTGGGAGCGGGGCCAGGAAGGGAGGTAGTGGGTGACTCAAAATAAAAAGGATGTCTCATGATATGCTCAGTTGTTCATGGCTTACTGGCAAGGATACACCCTACGAAATGCATTTTAGACAGAACCTTTATTGTGTGAGCACCATAGACTCAGTGTGTACAGAGTAAGTGGGACATGATGTTACTAGGCCTATGTCCCCACTATAGTGTATACTTTCCAATGTGGACCAAAGTGTGGCATTATATTAGCTAAACACCTTCCTTAAAGAGAATACTCTTGTGATTTGTGTATAATCGGGGCTCGTGCTGCCATTTTTGGAAGAGAAGCTGAAGGACTTGACTTCACACTACGTTCAGCAAGCAAGGACACTTTTTATTTAAATCACTAAAATGAGCAGTCTTCTGAAGATGCTTTTAGTCTGTCTACATAGAATCTTTTTGAAAGCTTTGTTCTTCTGTGTCTGTGTATTTTGTATGTGCCCCATGTGAGTGCAGGTGTGCTCAGAGACCAGAAGAGGGCACCAGATTCACTGGAACAGGAGTCACAGTTGATCTTGAATCATCTGGTGTGGGGGCTGAGCCCCAAATCCTGGTCCTCTCCAAGAGCAGCTAGTGTTCTTATCCACTAAGTCTTCTCTTTAGCGTTTCTTAAATGATTCCTATGTGATTACAAGGCTATTTCATCCTGAAAGACCTCTGTGGGAAGTTCTTTCTTTTAAATCCATCACATGGCCTTGAAGAACTTTCGAAGGAGACTCCATTTGATCTGTATTTGGTTTCCCAAAAAAGCCATACATGGCTTGAAATTGACTCTGTCATCCTGCTGAAGTTAAAGAATGCATTCCGTTTTGCATAATGAACTGAAGGTGAAGGTGGAAGGTGTGTCTCCTTGACCTTCAGCACATAGGATGAGAGGTAAAGAGCAGAAGAATAATGAACATGTGCACAAAAGATCAACATAAAGTTATCAGTGTTTAATAAGAAACAAATTCACAGGCTGTTTAGGTTTTTTTTTTTTTTTTTTTGAAAAAAGAGTGTTACTATGTAAACCAGTCTGGCCTCGAACTCATAGAGATCCACTTGTCTCTGCCTCCTGAGTTCTGGGGTTAAAGGCGTGTGTCCTGTGCCAAGCTCAACAGGCTGTGTTTGTTTGTTTGTTTGTTATAGTGTTACTCGCTTCAGTGGTTGGCCCTGATAAATGCACATACAGTGAAGCCCATTGTCTTAGGCCATGTTGAGATTTCCATTATTATATTAAGCAATACTCTTCCTGATACCGAAAAGAAATTCTGTGTTTTTTATACTGTGGTTGATTTTGATGATGAGGGAGAAAAATTATTCTTTAAGTCCAGATGATAAGGCTACTGTGGCAAACAGTGGAAAGTTTTGATACCCACCCAAGCTTTACAACGGGGAATCATTAACACGGAGTACTCCACCCTTGAAAATGGAACATTTTGTAGATTTGCTATCAAAATGGGTAGCCCAGCTCTGTGCTACTGAGAGAGCCCCTCAGACAGAGCAAGGCTGTGTCTACTCTGGGTATCACTAGGGATGCAGCAAATGTTTGATGAGCAACAGGTGCTTACAAGTCGGGACCTGGACTTTTATTGCTTGGACACAGATATTCATCCGCTTCAAAGAAATGTTGTAAGAACCAATATATTTTCTAGAAGCATGTTTTTTTCCTTATTAATTTTCTGTTAAGCTATAGTTGTTGATTTTTTTTTGAGACAGGGTCTCATTGTGTGACCCTGGGCTTGAACTCACAATCTTCTGCTTCAGCCTATGCTGGGATTACAGACAGGTGCCATCATATCTGGTTCCTGCTAATCCTTATGTGAGCCTAATTTTCTTTTCACTAAAGAAGGGCCTTAAAGTATCCACCAACTCAGAAATACAGTATCCTTATATATTTTTCCTTTTCTAAATATCTTTTTGAAAGTATTTTTTATTTTATGCATATGGGTGTTTTGTCTGCATGTACATGTGCAGCCAGATTTCCTGGAACTGGAGATCCAGACGGTTGTGAGCTATCATGTAGGGGCTAAGAATCAAGCCTGGGTCCTCTTCAAGAGCAGCCAGTGCTCTCAACCACTAACCCATCCCTCTAGCTCTTTCTCCTCTTCCAAAATAGCCTTGTTATCTAGCTTCTTCATTCCAAATGAAGAATTCATTGATGTTTGTAATGGCAAACTTTGAAGTGAAATCTTATTTTCCAAGTGTTTCTCCCCTCAACTTTCGAGTAATCCCATTTCCCTCCAGTGTCTCTAATTACTCATTCAGTGGTGTGTGGGTCAGAAGGCAGTGCAAAGTGCAGAGAAGACACTGAGGTGGCTCGTTCCTTAGGGGATGTCCTCAGTGACACTTCCTAGCTAGGTGGGCATGTGCCCTGGAGCTACAGGCTCCCTTGACAAGAGTTGAGGCATTACCATTCTAAGCCACCCACCAAAAAAAGGTTTATACAACTGGGAAACCTTAGGTTGTGAAAACCGGGGTTTCTTCACATGGCCTCTCCTGCAAGAAGAACCTCATCAAATCTACCTAGACTGTAGACGGTGGCAAGGAGTACCAGAATTTTCCGCAGGAAGCTGTGCTGGGTCTTTCCCAGCACAGAGACAATTGCTCAATTAAATCCCTAAAGTTCCATGACACAAGAAAAAGCAGAAACAATTATGGCCTGGAATTTTTTTTTTTAGGGTAGCTGTTACCAACCGCTGGCTGTGACTTTGGGAAAAGCTACTGTTCTTGGGGTCATCGCATCAGGAAACTCAAAATGCTGAATAAAGTACAAAATTTGTTCTCACCCACATGGGTTGACTTCTATGGTTTTTGTGTCAGAAATACTAGGTCTATATGAAGCAGTGGTTTATATTTTTTTAAAAGTCATTAGTATTCTGCCAATTAATCTGTTACGAATTTGATACCAGTAGCTCTTGTCAATTGAAATACCTTCTAAAATATTAATTTTACTACCAGCAACTTTTAGAAAATATAAGGTCCATCTAATATCTTCCTTTGACACTATATACCCAACAGAATGCTGTGTGACAGCAGTTATGCTGGGGGCATGTGCCCCACGGTGGGTGGTGAGTCAGCCTCTTCTATGATGCGGTTCTGACCCTGCACCCCCTGCATGTTGGTAGAGTATGGATGCTAAGGGGTAGCAATATAAGGAATCTAAGGCCACACAGCTGGAAAGAAGGAAAGGGAGCTGCTACCTATGCAATATAGAGCTTTAAAGAGTCCTGAATTTTTTTTTTTTTTTTTTTTTTTGGTTTTTCGAGACAGGGTTTCTCTGTGGCTTTGGAGCCTGCACTGGAACTAGCTCTTGTAGACCAGGCTGGTCTCGAACTCACAAAGATCCGCCTGCCTCTGCCTCCCGAGTGCTGGGATTAAAGGCATGCGCCACCACTGCCCGCGTGTCCTGAATTCTTAAGACACTAGGATCCAGGAGAAAGATCCGATTTCAAGTAAAAATACTTGCTAAGATTGGTAACAAATGTGTCTATCTCCAAGATTCCCTCTCTCCCTATCCCTGTTCTTTCCTAGGGGTTACTATCCCTGGCCCCCACCCTGCCTTTTACCTATTGTTACAGTGGTCAGGAAGAGGAAGAAGGAGAAGGGGAAATGGAGGAGGGATTAGAGGAAGAAGGAGGGAAAAGGGAAATGGGGGAGGGGTAGAGCAGGAAAAGGAAAGAGGGAGAAGGGGGAACATAGGGGATAGAGGAAGAAGGAAGGAGAAGGGGGAAATGGGGAGGGGTAGAGCAGGAGGAGGAAGGAGGGAGAATGGGGAAACAGGAGCAGTAGAGAAAGGAGGAGGCTCTAGGCCCTTAGATGCTATTCTGAGGGCTGAGAGAAGCTCAACCTATATAGACCATAGTTCAAAGAGTCATGTGACTTGGAGTGTCCAAATGGAAGTCAGATTTCCAGTTCAGTTCACAGAGACAGGGACAGAGAAACAGAGACATCCAGGCTCACATAGTCCCCGGGCTGTATGTCATTACCCCATTGTGTAAAGATACACAGATCCTAACCCACTTTCCTGTGCCCTATCTTATTGCTGCACAGTGAACTGAGGTGGGCTTGTCAGGTGCCGCGAAGAGTGAATAACCCATTTTGCCAGACCACTCTAGAAGGATTGTGCAAGACACAGATTATGCAAGACGGACCAAGTAGCTTCTAAAGCTGACTTTGATTCTAAAATTAGTTTTGCAAATGAGGAAACAAGTTTAGAAAGAAAAATGACTCAATGACTGGCCCCAAATATTGCTCAACTAACGAATGGATGACATCCAGAAGCCATAGCCAGGCATGGTGGCTCATGTTTTCAATCCCAACATTTGAGAGGTTGAGGTAAGAGTCTTGTCATGAATTCCAGGCCAGATTAAGCTACTTAGTGAGACTCTGTCTTCAGGAAACAAAACTTGCATTCAGTGGGTCATTTTGTATCTGTGACTAAATTAAAGAAAAATTTTAAAAAAGCAACTTTTTAGAAGATGTAATAAACCATTTACAAATTTTTGTTTTACAGGTTATGGTTCAGGATCAAAGTTAAAAGGCCCTGAACTGAGTTTAAAAGGCACCCAGCACGTCATGAGAGCCGGCCAGACTCTCTTTCTCAAGTGCAGGTAGGAATCTCGCCATTCCCAGGTCACGTGGGCAGGGGATAGTAATCTTGCCCTTCCCACATCACATGGGTGGGGTAGTTAGTGACCTCGCCATTCCCAGATCAAATCCACTGACTCCCCCTTTGAGAGGTCACCTCTCAGAGGAAGAGGAAGAAGGCCGGAGCTTTGGGGGCTCCTGCATTAAGTGTCACATAGAGATTTTGTCCCATGGAGGGGAGAGCTTCATGCACCCTGAGGGAACAATTGTCACAAATATTGTCACGTCTTTATCCTGACCACGGTCCCAAAGCCCCTCAGAATATGTGGCCTGTTCTTAGCGAAGCAGATGGACGCCCAGGAGGCCTCAGATTAGGGCTCCCTGAGAACAGCAAACACTGTAGACCCGGCACTGAGCCTGGCCTCAGCCTTGACTGTGCTCTGTCTGGCTGCAGAGGGGAAGCAGCCCACGCGTGGTCCCTGCCTGCAACAGTGAGTACGGAGGAGAAGCGGCTGAGCGTCACTAGATCTGCCTGCGGGAGGAACAACAGACAGTTCTGCAGCACCTTGACCTTGAACATGGCGCAGGCCAACCACACGGGCCTCTACACCTGTAGATACCTCCCCAAATCTGTGTCCAAGAAGAAGAAAATGGAATCTGCAATCTACATATTTGTCAGCGGTAAGACGGCGCCCTCCCGTGTTCTCTCTGCTTTTGTGTGGCAGTGGGTCCGAGGTCTACTGTGACTGGGTGAGAAATGGTTTTTCTGAGCAGATGTGACCCGAACAGGCTGTGGAGGGCTACTAGACTAAATGCAGTGAATTATATCTTGGTTCAGTCTTCGTGCTCAGTTTCAACCAGAATTTTCAAGACTCAGTGAGTTCAATGTTTCCTGTGGAGAGAGATGCTCGTCTATTTAGTTGACTCCCACACGAGAACAGGCTCTGAGTGTAGTTAGCCTGAGTGATGGGATCAGAGTTCCATGTGTTAATCATGGAGCTATTCCTCCTGTGGTGCAAGGTGGTGGCCCTTCGACACAATGCAATCTCTTAGATGTTAGAATGATAAAATGTTTTGGGGGAGCTGGTGATAAAGACAGATCAGTGGCAAGTTTAAAGACCTGGGTGTGCACACACACATACACACACGTGTATATGCACACGCACACACAAAGGGTCAGGGGATAAGTTTGAATAACCTTCTCTACTAAATTAATCATTGAGGGGCTAGAGAGACAGCTCAGCTGATAAGAGCACTTGCTACTTTTGCAAAGGGCCCAGGTTCAATTCCCAGCACCCACATCACAGATCACAGCTGTCTATTACTACGGTTCCACAAATCATTAAAAATAATAATTTAATGCATGCAGTGCTGCTGCTGTCTCAAGACACTCCATATTTGCTGCAGTTGGCCACAGGATATTAGTTCACTGTTATTGAGCGAATATTAGTGATATAAGAGTAGACGGATTTTAGCGAGAAGGGCAACGGGTAGAAATGAGTCTTTCGGTCATAGTCTCGCGGTACCGCCTTATGTTCAAGTGGAGTAATCTTCAAAGGGAGGGAATGTGAGACCCTCCCAAAGCAGACATCGGAGATGTCTGATGGACCTCTGGGGAGGACCGGGACAACTGTTCTCTTCATGCTCCTCGTTGCTCAGTTCTGCTGAAACTGGAAGCTCGTCGAGCTCTAAAGACCATAGCATGGAATCAGTTTGCTCAGCAGTCAAGAACTCTGGCTGTAAAAACAAAAGAAAAACAAGCAACCAACCATCAGCTTCAATAAAATGCTCACTGGTTAAGAGCCCCCCGCGGCTCATTCAGAGGACCCAGGTTCAATTCCCAACACCCACATGGCAGCTCACAACTGTCTGTAACTCGAGTCCCAGGGCATCTGACACTCTCACACAGATATGCATGTAGACAAAAACACCAATGCACATAAAATACTCATTGTGAGTCTACCTCTTGGTGGGATAAATAGGGTTCTGGTGTTAGATTCCTGAGCAGAGCGTGTCTACTCGGGACTAGTCTCAGGAGACAGTCATCAGCTGTATATACGACACTGCCCTTGACCTCTTTCCAGCTACCGCCAGTTGGAATTTTCTTTTCTGCACTGAGTTTGAGCCCAGGACCTTCTGCATGCTAGCCACGCATGCTGTCATTGAGCTATATCCACAGCCCTTTGTATTCGGGGGACAGGCCCTCCCTGAGTTGCCTGTCTGGCCTTGAACTCACAGTGTAGCCCAAACCAGCCTCAAAATGGTAACCTTCCTCTTTAGCCACTGAAGTAGCTATGGTCACAGGAGTGGGTGGCACTGTGCTTGACTGTCAGTCCGGTTTGAACGGAATCACCTTTATGTCCCTACTCCTCAAATTCTGCTCCTACAGTTTGCCTTCTTCCAGGGTTAGACTGCCTAGAGTTTGCCATGACAGGGAGGACACAGCCCACTTAGAACTAAGAGTAGCTATGGCCAGGGAACCGCAGGTGAGACCACCCCCTTCTACTGGAGGGAAGAGAGAGGGGCAAGCAGGAAATGGGGTGTATGGGAAAGGTGATTTCCAAGAGCTGTACAAGCCAAGGGGAAAGCAGATGGAGCACCTGCTGGCCCGGCAGACCAAGTTTTTTGCTTTCTTGTCCTGGTTCTATGGAACATATCCTATGGCATATTTGTTCCTTCTGACACTTGAGAGAGAAAGTGCTTTGCAGTAGGTCCTGGACTTCCTCTGTCTCTTTGAGGAAAGGGGAGGGCAAAAAAAGCATCCATCCGCATTACATCACTCCATCAACCTTTTCCCTGTGGGCTTGGAATAGACCAGCTTGCAAGCAGATACTGAAACTAATAACGATAATAATAGTAGGAGTAATAGTAATAATACCATGTCTTAGCTCCTAATAAAACAATATTCAGCTCTTTCCCCTTTAACTCCTATACCATTCGCTAGATCTCATGAGTTCATGGAATCGGCAATTCCAGTGTATACCATCCACTCCATTTCTCTCCCACCACTGAAGAGCAATTTCATTATTAACACAAATGCTGGGCGAGTACGGCCCAGAAGTGTCTTGACTGCTTATATCTGCAGTGTGCCGTCTTGGTAAGTTCGGACACATAGCCAGGGTCATTTGTTCTGTGAGTAAATGAACTGCCTGACACCCGCTGTATGGAAGGAATTCTGTGTTTAAAACTGATGCTGAGGATAAATCTCAGATTAGTGGGAAAATGTGCCAAAACTAATTACTGGTATCTGTCATGGGATGGGTGGGGGAATAGCCACCAAGCCAAAGATTTGTCCCCTACTTTGTTATCTTTTTCTGGAAGTTGTCCTTAGTCATTACCTTCTTAAAGCCAAAGTGGCGATCTACTAAACAACTGGAACTGTCCCTTTGCCAAAACTTTAATGTGTTTTTTGTTTCCGTCACTTTAATTCTCTTCTGAGATAGTCGGGGTGTCTTCCATTTTTGTTGACCACTCCCACAGAGGTGCACCACACCTCTTGTCTGCCATAGTGCAGAGGTTGCCGCTGAGGTCAGTGAATTCTAACCCTCTCGCTACACACTAACTGACCATCCCTTGCCTCTCACAGGAGACTCTCCGCTGCTAATGAGCAGCCTAAAGATGAGAAGCCTTGTATAGGTGTGCTTTTGAAAGGTAGCTGTGTAGCCCCAGGGGTTTAGAGAAAAAGTCTCTAGCGTGGAGAGATTTTTCTATTCACTGCCAAAAACAGCACACGTACTATGCGTGAACAAGTGTTTGGACACTGTCGAGTGCCCACTCTTTCCCAGGCACAGCTAAGCTCTGAGGTGGGCAGAGCCTCCAGTAGCCTACAGAACACCCATTATCACCACTCAGTCACCATAGCTTGCACCCAACCACCAGGCCTTCCGCTAGAACACAACATTCAGGTCATTTTTTATTCAAGGAATTGTCTTTAACTACTTTTGTTGACTTACCGAAGTTGGCGGGCACAGTAAAATTTCTGCGAAAATAACTTCTTACATTTGTTAAAATTTCCTTTCGCATAAGCACATGGTTGTTTGTCTAGAGTGTCATTCAGCCCGTCTCCTAACTCAGCTACTTCACTGTTCTCTGAGGAAGGGAAGAAAGAGGAATTCCCTCACAGCAGGCTTTGCAAAGCAACTGGTTCCTGCAGTTGTGGGATAAAATGGGTCATCTTGCCCTGAATGGTCTCAGCAGTGGGAGGAGATGGGATGGGGCCAGACTGAAGGAGGGAATCTGTGTCTGGGTGGTGTGTGCCCCATAGCAGGAGAGAAGGTGATAGAGAAGCCTGAGAGCCGGACAAAGGACAGGGAAGACTAGTCAGAGAGACACTTCTCTCTGTCAGGGTAGCTAGGCAGCCTGCTCTGGATCACAGCCGGACAGAGTCTCCCCTGGCAAATGACACGGATGTGAGGTCATCCCCTTAGATATGATCTGAACAAATGGCGTTTGAATGTGTACCGCTGATAAAATGGACTGCTCCAGAAAATGTAGCCATGAAGTTTTGGCTCACACAGAGATGAAGCATCGCAGTGCGTGCTCTCGCGTGCTCCTCCCCACAAAGTATTTCCAGAGTTGTGCTAACACCCAGGCTGTCTGTGCGTGCGCTGTGTCTCCTGTGGGAAGGAGAGGATTCTGTTTGTGCTTCAGGGACTCTGGGGCAAGGATTCACCCATGGGACGGTCTTTTCTAGAAGTCGAAGGATTTCATTAAAATTATCTTTATATGAGTTTTAAGTGGACAGTAGGGAACTGACCCATGGAGTTTTCACGCGAGCATGGTTCAGAAGACTGAGATACAAAATCATAAAGCTTTGAAATTCAATTCACTGGTTACTTTGTAGGACCGCGGTGCCAGATTGTGGGCCTTTAAAACAAAGCCCAGTTTCATTTTGACTATTCCTGGAATAGCTATGGTTCAGAAATGGTCTCTCTAAATGATGACCCCAAGTACTGCTCTGGGCCGGTCCTCCTGGAGGGATCTGTTGTGGAGTTTTGTTCCAGGTTGTTGTCTCCGACTTCTGCTAGAGTTGTCACTTTGAGGCCTACAACAGCAACAGCAGTGGGTACTCATGGGTTGTGTAGTTTTTCGCCTCTCATGGCCATCCAAACACATCAGGGTGAGCCATGTCTACCTCGAGAGCTGGGGCCCGAGGTGGGTTTCTGAAGACAGCAGTAGTCAAAGGCAGATTTGCATCTGGAGAACTCTACCTCAAATGGGTCTTCTGTAGAGTTCCTAGGAATTTTCTGCTCTGTCTACCTACTGCTTCATCAAAAACTAGGGTCAAGTTTTGCTACTATGGTCGTTTTCATCTTGATGAAAGAAGAGAAACAAATACGTCTGTCATTTATAATAGGCATGGATGTGGTTCGGAATCCTAGATTTCTCCCTGTGGAAAACAGGACCTTCTGTATCCTGGCTGTGTGCTCCCTTTGGCACTGAAGCATGAAGGAGATTATCCATCCTATCCATCACTCGGTGGTGCCTGATTAGGACCACATGGCCAGAGTCGAGAGTAGTAACTTAACTCGGCCATTTTCCTTTTCCATGACACAGACTTTGATGGAAGACACTCTCGATGACTCCTGAGCCCTGCCATTTCATGCTTCTCTTAAAGAGACATTTGTGTCATTAAACCCCTCGCCAAGATGGAAGCCACTCCTGTTGCTGGTGTTCTTGGCATACTTTCTGTTTATCTAGAACGTTCCTTAGATTGCATCCATAGGTCTGTCAAATGCTCAGGCAGCCACTCAAACAAAGAGAACAATTCCTGGTATTTGGTAGATGACACATCTGAAAGATCTGGCACGTGGGTTCTTGAGACCACATTGATGAGCCTTGCTCGCAATGGCATCTGTGCGCACCAGTAGACGTTTCACAGATTTGCATGGGCACTCAACACTAAGCAAAATGAACAGTCTCGAACAAGACACTTGTTCACTTGGACACAGCCTCCAGCTTTGAAAAGTTTATGACTGGAGATGGAATTATGAAATCTCCAGTCGGCAGTGAAGTCCAAAGGCAGCACAGTTGGCCATGTGTTCTCATTTTCCCCAATGCAGCCAAGATGTGAAAAATAGTGGATTGAAACTTCAGAAAGTTTTAAAAATTTTTAAAAAATTCCACCAAGCAATCATTTTTTAGGAAAATGAGCAAGAGGTTTTCTCAAAAGGCATTTCCTTAAATTGAAAAGTCTTTAGGCATCTGCCATTTTTTGTGACTTTCCCACTCCCATGAGAAGGGGAGGGCAGCAAGCTGTGTCCTTACAGACGGTGCAGTGCCTCGGTGATTCCTCTCACTGCGGAATGTGTTTGTTCTTCCATCTGATGCATCTTTGCTGAGCTACATGGACCTGCATGACTGGCCGTGCTATTCAGCACCCATGGTCCCTCCCTCCTCTCATCAGATATTAGCTAATAAGAGACCGATGAAGCAGCATAGCCTGGACTTTATATTTGTTCCGAACTCCTGCTATGGCTCTCACCCAGTCTTCACCTTGCACAGGATGCTTGGAAGAATAATGGCTCACATTAAAGGGATCTTATTCTCCACACTTTACCTACTTTTACAGGTACCAACCTAGGAAGTAGCAGTACCTTCTGTTTTGTGTTTGGATGTGTATATGTGTGAGAGTGTGCATGAAGAGGATGTTGGATCTTCCAGGAGCTGGAGTTCCAGGTGGTTGTGAGCCGCCTGTTATGGGTGCTGGGATCCGAATTTGGGTCCTCTGGAAGAGCAGCAAGTACTCTTAACCACTGAGCCATCTCTCCAGTTCCATTTGTAGGTTTAAAAAAGAAATGACCTACTCATAGTTTACATCAAGGTTCTCACAGAAATTGATCAGGAGGAGCAGAGACATCCCTAGTGCCTTCTGCCCCCACGTGTATGGCCCCCACTCTTCAAACCCCTGTCAAAGTGGTAGTGGATGCCCCCCACTCTTCACACCCCTGTCAGAGTGGTACAGCTGATGAGTGGACATTTACCATCATAATCAACAGAGCATGGAGACAAGCAGTTTGCACTGGAGTGACAGGGCTCTCCAGTGTAGCCTAGGCTGTCCTGAAGCTCTGTAGACCTGACTAGCCTTGATCTTGTGGCAGTTCTCCTGACTCTGTCTCCTGAGCGCTGTAAATAAAAGCCTGTGCCACCATGTCTGGCTTAGGGGTCATCTTGATGTCCTATAATCTTGAGTTAAATTAATACATAATGGCACATACCCATTGTCACACAGGATGATTTTGCCTCCCTAAAACTCCCCTGTGCGCCACTTAGTCTCTCCGCTCCTCCATCCCAGGAAACCACTGCTCTAGCCCGCCCTGTTAGAATAGTTTTCCTTTACCAGAATTTATGTACATGTATCATGCAGTGTTTTTATATAGATCAGCTTCTTTCTTTTTGTAACACATATTAGATTTTTTTTTCTTGTTGCATGGTGGCACGCCTCCTTAATCTCAGCACTGGGGAGGCAGAGTAGGTAGATTTCTGAGTTTGAGTTCCAGGCCAGCCAAGGTGGCATAGAGAAACCCTATCCCAAAACAAACAAACAAACATGAAGCAAAATAAGATTCATCCACGCTTTCTTATAACCTTGATGTTGTTTTTCTCCTCCTCCTTCTGTCTTGTGTCCCAGAAAGCCTTCAGCTTTGCTATGTGAGGCTGACCTGAGATTACAGGCGTGCACCAACACACATGGTTTATGCAGATGTAGGGTCAAACCCAGGGCTTCATGCATACCAGGGAAATACTTTACCCGCTGAGCTAAATTCCCAGGCCTTCATTTCTTTAGCACTCAATAGTATTCCGCTGTCTGGAGGTACCAGTTTATTTACCCCTTTACCCGCTGAAGAAGGTCTTGGTTGCTTTTTAGTCTTGGCAAGCGTGACTAAGGATGCTGTAAACAGCCACAGACATAGCTGCCAGCTCCTCGGGTGAATAGCAAGGAGGGCAATTGCTGGATTGCATGGAAACCAATGGGAACCACAGGACTGTCTTGTAAGAAGTTGCCAAGCTACCTTTCTGAGCATCCATCACAGCCACTCCATCTTCCATTCCTGCCAACAATGAAGAGAGTTCATGTTACTTGAGAGCTTCTCAGCCTTCCTAATGCCATGGCCCTTTAGTACAGTTCCTCAGGCTGTGGTGACCACTAGCCATAAAATCGTTTCATTGCTACTTCGTAACTGTACGTTTTGTTACTGCTATGAACCGCAGTGTAAATACCTGAGAAGCAGGCTATCTGGTGGGGTAGTGACACATAGGTTGAGAACCACTGCTCTACAGCCTCGTCAGGATCCGGTGTTGTCAACGTTCTGGCCTTTAGCTGTTCTCAGGGATGGATAGTGGTGTCTCACGGTTTTGGTGCACATCTTCTCGGTGGTATGTTGTGAAACATACAAATTCTTTGGTGAGATGTTTTGTTAGCATCATTGGCCCACGTTTCATTCTTTTGATCATTAGCAGAAGATCCTCACTTTGTGCTTAAGACTGTGATCCACTCTAAGTTAATTTTGTGTTTATATGTATTTTTATTTTATGTGCACAAGTGTTTGCCTGCATGTCTTTTCAGCAAATGCTTCTAGAACAAGTGGGTATCCACTTGCAAAGAGTAGTTTTTAAAATGAGTATAGGGGCTGGAGCGATGGCCCCACAGTTAAGAGCACTGACTGCTCTTGCAGAGGATCTGGGTTTTATTTCCAGCACCCACATGGCAGCTCACAACCATCCATAATTCCAGTCCTGGGGAATCCAATACCCTCTTCTGGTCTCCTTCAGTACTGTATGTGTGTGATCCACAGACATACATGCAGACAAAATACCTGTACACATAGAATAAAAAGTTGGAGCTTGGGCAGAAAATAAGGAACATGATGGCCCGGGCATGGCCATCCCTTGCTTATATGAGAAAAGATCAGACTTTAACAGAACTGTGTTTAGAATCCTGATGGCAGAATCCCTGAGCAGGAAGGAAATCAGGATAGGCAGGCTGCATAGTGACGGAAGGAAGCCCTTTCTGACGCCGACTGCTCTCCAGATGGCATGAGCTGTTTACAGTTGAAGAGCCCACACGTGCAGGCATTTGGGACAAGGTGGGTGCTCACTGGGTGCGACTGGCTGTTCCCGTGGCACCCAGCACCTTTCTACTGCTGAGATTTTCCTGTAAAGGCTCCTGTCATTCGTGGCTGTCTTCTTGGACACATTCCATTGCAACTCAACAAGATAAATTCCATTACAAATTATACTTTGGGCATACCAGTCAATTACCCATGCTTCCTAAATATCTTTTATATATTGATTTTCATTCTGAGAATGGGTATTATCAAATTAAGCTTAGAGTCCAGGTCTGGTTCCCAATGAAGCCTCTGACTGTTTCGTCTTTCATCCCAACTTTCTCCAGACTTAAGGGTTACCACCCGGAAGCCTGCAGACCAGGGTCAGGCCAAATGTACAGATGCAGCACGTTTTGCTTCTGATACTAAGTAATTGGAAGAGTTAAAAATCTGATTTCCTATTTACTTTAAAAATTGGGCTGTGCAGTGGTGTCGCATGCCTTTTTGTTTTGTTTTTCAAAACAGTGTTTCTCTGTAGCTTTGGAACCTACCTGGAACTCACTCTGTTGGCCAGGCTGGCCTCAAACACACAGAGATCCACCTGCTTCTGCCTTCCAAGTGCTGGGATTAAAGACGTACCTGGCTCGTGGCACACACTGCATGCCTTTAATCCCAGCACTTGGGAGGCAGAAGCAGGCAGATCTCTGTGAGTTTGAGGTCAGCCTGGTCTACAGTGTGAGTTCAAGGACAGCCAAGACTGTTATGCAGAGATACCCTGTCTTGAAAACAAACTGCCTGTATTGTCACTTGGCACCAGGCGTGAGCTGGAGGTACCCTCTTCAGACACAGCCATCATGCCTACTGTCTAAAGGTTGGTTCCTCTACTCAGTTGCTTTCTTTGCCAAGGTCTCAGTGATACTAAGAAGGGATTCAATGACACAAGTTTAATTCTAACCATGGACTTCAACCTGTTAACATACTGCTGGTCTGTTAGAAGGTTCCATGTTTAACATTGTTTCTAAGCTCATAATAGCTTTTCCTTGGGTGACACAAGTGTGTCAGGGCCAGATTTTGGTTTGGGAGAGGCAGGAAACTTGAATTCCATTCTGGCTCTGCTATGCCTGTGCTTGTAGAAGGTCCTTCCTTCCCTGTGGGTCTCAAGTCCCTCATCTATAATCAGAGGCCACACGGAGGTGTCTGTAATAGTCCTGGGAAGTCTCATAGTCTCATGTGTTCACGGCAAGCAAGAATAGTAAGATCAAGAAATAAAAGCCTCCAGTCTTGGAGTAGAAGAGTTACAGCCTCTTTCTCCTTCATTTCTCTTTCCTCCCTCCATCCCCACCCTGCCTGCCTTCTCTCTGAGATGCGGCTCAGGTTATCCAATAAGTTAGGACATTGGGATGGGCCAACCTACTCTGTATGAGTACATGGGAGACGGAAGACCTGCCCCATACCTAGCATCCCATGCTCACTGAGACCCTCAACAAATCGACTCCATTTGTAGCTGCACATTTTAAAAGCTAGGAGACTCATTTAGCCCTTCCAGGAAGAATTTCAAACTTAGCCCCAGGAATGGGAAAGACCCGTCCTGCTGTATGAGGTGCGTGCGTACTGTGCCATGTCGCCAACCGCTAAGGACCATGAGTGTTGAGCTGTGTTTGTGCACCGAGTTGAATGCAGCCACACTTTTCAGACCACTTCAGCAGGTGCTTCTTCAGAAACATCTTTCCCCGTGTGTCACAGGCCCATGTATTTATCGCTGCTGGGCAATGGATGGAGAAGGTGACCCTGGTTCTCTGTTAGGGAAAGAGCAATCAGAGGGCAAAGGAACCATTGTCTCCCTTCTCCTCTGCTGCTGTTCAGTCCTCTGCTGTAAGAGAAACACTAGGAAGGAACCACTCACTGCAGATGGGTGGGTACCATGATATCTTAGATGAGGGATGTAGTGGCCCTTCTCTGTGTCCCCTGTGTTGGCAGAATGTTTTGTGTAAGGCATCTGTCCTTTTGACTGGTGAGCCTACTGCTGAGTGGTAGCATTTGAGTGAGAAAGATCCCCACAGGCTCCTGGGCTTGGGTATTGGTCCTTCATAGGTGGCACTGGGTTGAAAGACTATGGAACCTTCTAGACCAAGGTGCTGGTGGGTATAGGCCACTGGAGAGAGAGCTGGAAGATTATGGCCCTTTGGGCCCAGCCTCTGCTTCTTAGCTGACACCACACGAGAAGCTGTGGCTATAAGCATCCTCAGCCCTAGACTGACCCACCCCAGTCTCTGTGCCCACCGCTGTGATGAACTGAATTTTCTGAAATATAGCCACATTGAATCCTCCCTTCCTTAACTTATTGTTATCTTGTTGTAGCAACAAGAAAATGAACTAAGGCACTGGGCCAGCCTTAGTGACGTTTTCTTATCCCTCTGAAATCTGGATGCTGACCCTCTGGGTAACCAGGATAACATGCCAGGAGCTACCAGTGTGCACACCCTGTATGATACACACCTCTTGAACACAGTGGGTGAGCTTCATCCATCTACATGAAGACAGAAAGGCTTTCATTGTTCTCGCACTGACTCAGGGCCGCCAGGGGGAACCGAGGACACATTTGTCCACGATGGCTTTGGCACAGAGGCAAATTCCGTTATTTGTGTGTGGCCTAGAAAGGATGTGATTGGGGTTGAAGAGAAAGACTGTGAGGATCTGGAGGGTGAGCAGTAGTAATTCCAGCTCAGAAAACAGGGCCCCAACTTTCTTTCCAGATAAGTCGTGGGGAGATATAGTCTACAGACTGTGAATCACAGTCTATTTACATCAGAGACTTCAGTGGACCCCAGTGTATCGACGGGTGCATACTACATTCCACCCCCTCAGAAGGAAAGCTGGACTCCGTGACTCCCCACCCCACACCCCAACCCATGCCTCTTCGGTCCTAAGCAGGCGTTGACCTACTTTCTGCGCTGTAGATCTACCTCTTCTGGATATTTTCCAAGAATTCAGCTGTGTCTGGCTTCTTTAACCAGTGTGTGTTTGAGGTTCATCCATATTACATCATCCTTAGTTCTCTCTGAGTTGTGCTGCATGGTGCGGATAGACTACGCTTCAGTGATCCCCTTATTAGCTGATAGATATTTGAGTTGTTTCAGCTTTCTGGCTTTTAGTTGTTGTCTCTCTCTCTCTCTAAGTTTTTTTGAGACAGAGTCTCTCTACATAACCCTGACTATCCTAGAACTAAATATATAGATCAGGATGGCCTTGAACTTACATAGATCCAACCTTGCCTTGCCTCCCCAGTGTTGGGACTAAAGACATGCACTACAATCCCCAGCATATGGATATTTTTAATAATACTTTATACAAGCTTTTGTGTGGATACAAGAGCTCATTGTCTTGAGTGTGTACCAATAAGTAGAATTTCTGAGTGGTAAGGTGTTCTATGTCTAAACTTTTGTGGAAATAACCATTGCATTTTGGTTTTTTTGTTTGTTTGTTTTTAATGTAGTTGGACCATTTTACATTTCCATATGTAGTTGTCTGTGACCTTGGACAACTTTTCATGTATTGTTAAATCCTTTATATCTCATCTTGGGAGAACTATTAATTCAAATCCTTTTGTATGAGTTTTAAATGGCGCACGCCTTTAATCCCAGCACTTGGGAGACAGAGGCAAGCAGATCTCTGTGAATTTGAGGCCAGCCTGGTCTACAAGAGCTAGTTCCAGGACAGGATCCAAAGCTACAGCAAAACCCTGTTGTTGGAGATTGCTGGTTCATTTCCCAACCGCCATGACTATAATCACACAGAAACTATATTATTTAAATCACTGCTTGGCCTACTAGCTCTAGCTTCTTATTGGCAAGCTCTTACATCCTAAGCTAACCTATCTCCATTTATCTGTGTATTGCCACTGGTTGTGGCTTATCCAGTAAAGTTCCATCCAGCCTCAGGCGTCTGTCTCCAGCAGGGGCTACATGGCTTCTCACTAACTCCGCCTACTCTCTCTCTCTCTCTCTCTCTCTCTCTCTTTATATATATATATCTTCCAGTGTGGTTATATTCTGTTAAGTCACTGGCCAAAAGCAGCTTCTTTATTTACTAATAAAAACAGCACATATACAGAAGGACTTCCCATACCACCCTGCCTCGGGAAAAAAAATGATTTTTATTATTGCTTTTAATTTATGTATATACAAGTGTCCATGTGAGTATATCCCACCTGTGCGGGGTGCTGGCTGAGGCCAGAGAAGGGTTTCCCAGATCTCCCAGAGTTGGAGTCACGTGGGATTGTGAGCCACCTGATGTGGGTGCTGAGAACCAAACTTGGGTCTTTTGCAGAGCAGTCAGTACTCTAAACTGTAAAGCCATCTCTCCAGCTCCACCCTTTTGGACTCTTAAATGGAGTTATTTGTCTTTATTATTGAGTGGTAAAAGATCCTACATTTATTATTATTTTATGTAATATTATAAGTGTTTTATATACTCTTATGTAGATTTGCATGTATTATAAATACATGTGATATATAATGTTTAAAATGTATTCAGGATTAAATGTAAGTATATTTTATACATTCTAGATACAAGTACCTTAGCAGATACAAATATCTTCTTTGAAGACTAAAAGTTCTTAATTTTGGTGAAATGCTCTTTGTCAGTGTTTTTCTTTCACTGTTTATTCTTACAAGCTGGCTTTAGCATGTAATTATATTGTTGAGGTTTGTTTTGATTGTACATACATGCTCATTTGATAGTTTTCTTGTAAAGTTTTCAATCTGGGCTTCATAACATTGACCACATAGAATGATTTAAAAAGTTTTCTTTGTTCTATTTTTTTGTGGAAAAGTTTATGAAGACTTGGTAATCTCTAATTTTGGTAGAGTTTGTTTGCCATCTGGGCCTTGGCATTTCCTTGTGAGCAGGTAAGTTTCTTTTCTAATAACTGATTGAATCTCTTGCTGTAGGTCTGTTTGGACCATCTACCTCTTGCTAGTTCCAGTGGTTTGTGTCTCTCTAGAAATCTGTTCATTTTATCAGTCATCTAGGCAATGGCGTATGACTTTATTCCTTCATACTGCCTTATACTTCCATGAGACCTATTCTAATGTCTCACATCTGTCCAGACTTCCATGAGGTCTGTTCTAATGTCTCACGTCTGTCTAGGCTTCCGTGAGGTCTGTTCTAATGTCTCATGTCTGTCTAGACTTTGTGAGGTCTGTTCTAATGTCTCATGTCTGTCTAGACTTCTGTGAGGTCTGTTCTAATGTCTCACGTCTGTCTAGACTTCTGTGAGGTCTGTTCTGATGCCCCACGTCTATCTAGACTTCCGTGAGGTCTGTTCTAATGTCTCATGTCTGTCTGGACTTCTGTGAGGTCTGTTCTAATGTCTCACGTCTGTCTAGACTTCCGTGAGGTCTGTTCTAATATCTCATGTCTGTCTAGACTTCCATGAGGCCTATTCTAGTGTCTCACTTCTGTTTATAGCAGTTTGAGTCTTTCTTTTCCCTCCTTTGCTTGTTGGATAAGTTTGTCTTACTGTGATCATCCTTTCAATGACTTAGTTGCCAGCTGAGCTGTTATTTTCCCTCCAGACACATCTTAGCTCATCTCCTAAGTGTGATGTCTGGTATTGTCCTTTTCATTCCAAAGCATTTTCTGATCCCTCTTTGAGTTTTTCTTTGACCAACTTATTGTTTAAGAATATGTCATCTCATTTCTAGTTTTTTTAGTCTCCCCAATTTCTGTTACTGAATTCTAACTAATACATTCTGCATTAATTCTATTCTTTTGATTTTTATTGAGGTTTGTTTTATAGCCTAATATAGGCTCTATTGTTGAAATTCTCTATGTGCACTTAAGAAAAAATGTGTAACCTACTTGGATAAGTGGGGTGTTTTATGCATGTGTTAGGTGTAGTTGATTACTAGTGTTGCTCAAGTATTTTCTTCCTGTTTGATCTTCTGACCAGTTATCCCATCTTCACTGAAAGTAATATGGGGCTGGAGAGTTGGATCAGTGGTTAGGAGCACTGGCTGCTCTTGCAGAGGACCTGGGTTCAGTTCTTAGCACTCACATGATAAACTGCCTACAACTGCCTATTCCAGCTCCAGGGATCCGATGCCCTCTTTGGGCCTCCTCCAGTGCATATGAACTCAATGAACACACATACACACACACACACACACACACACACACGAAATTAATTAATTAACTATTTTTTTAAAAAAGTAGAAGACTCAGTGGGCAGCGTTGGTGCATACCTTTATTCCCAGCACTCAGGAGGTAGAGGTGGGCAGATTTCTGAGTTCAAGCCCAGCCTGATCTACAGAGTGAGCTCCAGAATTGCAAGATCTATTACACAGAAGAACCCTGTCTGGGGAGAGGGGGTGGAGTAGGGACCTTAAATGTCTATGATATTGTTTTACTACATTCCTCCCTCCTATTCTGTCAGTTTGGTTTCTCGTGTTTTGCTGTCATGCTGTTAGATGCACACATGCTCATCACTGTTGTTTTTCTGATAGATTGGTCCTCTTACTATTGTTAACTATTCTTTATCTCTAGCAACCTTTATTGCTGTAAAGTCTATTTGGGGCTGGAGAGATGGCGTAGCACTTAGAAGTATTTGTTCCAAAGGATCTGTGTTTGGTTCCCAGCACCCATGTGGTGCCTCACCCTACCTGTAACTCCAGCTCCAGGGGATCCAACCCCCTCTTCTAACCTCTGCAGCCACCTGCCCACAGGTGGCCTATACACACACACACACACACACACACACACACACACGTGCACACACACACGTGCACACACACACAAAGCTAAATGTTTTTAAAGGTCTGTTTTATCTGATGTCACAGCCACTCAGGTCATGTGACAGCTGAAAAAACTGCTTGAACTAACAAACACTTGGCGGACAGTGTAAGTCTGTGAAGAATTTGTCTCTTTTTTTAAAATGTGTGTGCACCAGGAAATGGGATGCTTCTGAACTCGCTCTCAAGTCAAAGAGAAAAGGGCTTTTTAAATTTGGGGGGGGGGTCATTTATTTGCAGTAGTGCCAGTTAGAACTGGAGTCAGAATGACATTCTCTGCACTGTGTGTCTTCATGTGTCATCATGATTACAGGTCTCAAAAGAAAAAAAAACAACTATTAAAAACAGACAGTGTCACTCTTAGCACGGGTCTCCGTGTCCTTTGTTGGAACTCTCCCTGCCTACTTAGACTGAAGAGTGACAGCCCAGATCCTCCCCCTGAGTGGGAGGTCCCATGTGCCCTGCCAGGCTTCTGTGTTGCTTTGAGCACTAAAGGTTCAGGGGATAAAGGCGGCATGATTTTCACCTAGATGTGCCTTGTCTTGAGTCCCCAGTGACTTTGTGTGAGTGACCTGAGCACTGGCCTCTTCCTCCCTCTTGCAACAAGCAGCCACTTTGATGGCAGGAACCCATTTTGCAGGGATGTAGTAGTCGTTTTTAATTTTGTGACAAAGACAGATGCATCCTATGGGAGTAGTAAATGGTTTTACTGGTGATATTAATGGAACCATGACCTCTCCCACAGCTACGGTCCTACAAAACAAAATGTTTGTATTTTGTCAGACAAATTCATTCTCAGCTTTTCCTTGAAGCAAGTTGCAAAGGAAATGCACTCTAACAAGCCCAGAGAGTAGAGTGGGGTGTGTGTGTGTGTGTGTGTGTGTGTGTGTGTGTGTGTGGTTGTGTGTGTGTGTGTGCACGTGCGCATGCGTGCATGTGTATGTGCATGTGTGTGTGTACAGGCATGGGGTCATTTGCAAATTGGTAGATTTATAATGCTGCTATTGACTGACATGCAAACAATCATTTTTAGTTGTATTTGGATAAAACAACATATTTTTAAGATGTGTTTGGACAGACACAGAATTCTTGAAGTCCCAGCCCTTAGAGTTGTGCTGGGCCTACTGCTGATGTTGAAGTGGGCCTTTGGGAAGCACTAGCTGGGTGAAATTTAAGTGTTTTGGGGAGATCCACAGAAGCAAAGGGACAAAGGAACTCAGAGGCAAAGATGACTCCTTTAAATTGCCAGTTTATTAGCTGAGAATCGATGACACCCGTGTTTACTATTTCCTCTAGGAACTTTGGATGTCCGTGTCCTTTGTTGGAAAGGGCTGTCTGAGAAGACAGTAAGTCAATATGGAGGATTTATAGTTCAGTTAAATGAATTAAGCTGTTTTCTGGTGTTTCTATATATCTTTGGGATGTATAATATACATGCATATATATGTATGAATGTATGTGTATACACACATGTACACCAAAATATGTATATACATATATATGTATGTGTATAATATATATTTTACACGCACAATTTTATATATATATAGAAAGAGAGAGAGAGAGACTTGCAGGAGGAAGGCAGCATGATGCAGTCCCTTGATCCTGCTGGGTGTCTTTCTCAACAACCTCATCTAGTAGAGGATTTGGTTCTGATAAGCACCGCTTGTCTCCAAGTCATTCATTTTTTTCTTTGCTCACATTCTGCACTCACTGTGAATTCCTAATCAAAAGTTCTATTAACTGTGACAGTCAAAATGAAAGCCAATTAACAATAAATGCATTTTTTTCCTCAAGTGCAGATGCATAGTGCTTTCTAATTTCAGTTTTAACTTTAATGGTTATTATTAAATGATTGTGTGGCCATTCTAGAAAACCCAACAGAGAAAATAAGCCAGGTAAGCAATAGAGACAGAGGCAAGAGGTTAGTTGTGAGTTCAAGGCCAGACTGGTTTACAGAGTGAGTTTCAGAGCAGCCAGAACTACACTGTAAGACCTTGTCTCAAAAAAAGAAAGAAAAAGAAAAGGAAAAAGGAGAGGAAGAGAGAGAGGAGAAAATAACTCATAAAACTAACATCCAAAGATAACTAATTTCTCTCCACCCCCCCAACTTTCTACACCCTTTCCCCCAATTCCTCCTCCTATTTTTTTTTTAAACAAGGTACCAGCTAAATAGCTAAGGCTGGCCATTTGTCCTGCTTCCTTGACTAACTTGCTGTAATTATAGGTGTGACCACAAAGCCTGGTTCCAGTTTGTTTTCTGTTTTCTCTGCCACTGGGTGTCTGAAATCAAGGTGTTTCCAGGGCCAGCCCTCTGCCAGACCTGTTGTTGGGAACCAGGTCCTCTCCTACTACTTCCTTATTCTGGTTTCCCAGCATTCTTTGACTTACAGATGTCACGTCAGCTTTTGTTCTGACCAGACTGCTTTAAGACTCCTATTATAGGCTAAGGGAGCTCTCTCCTTAGCTTGAGTAATGACATTTATTCAACTCTCTTTCCATGTAGGCCCCATTCCGAAGTGCAAAGGGCTCAGACCTCTCCAGTCTCTCTCACAACAGCCACTGTGGATGTTTGACAGCCGCTGCCTTCTGACAGCTCTTGTTTCTCTAATATTCACCCTGTGTCAGCATCCATTTCTGAGGGAGGACCAGCCAGCAGGTCTGGGTCTTCCTTGGTTCTTTTACATAGGACTCGTGGTCCCTAAAGGCTGGAACAAAGTTGGGAGATGAGAACACAAGCAGTCCTGAAGGAATCATTGTTTGGGGGTGTCTATGGATTCCTGATGACAAGAGCAGGGTGGACAGTGAGAATGTTTCTAGAAATATCTGATGTTCAGTCTGATGCCTTGGAGGAATTACAGGGAACAGGTAGTTAGAACAATCCTCCTTGTGTCTGAGAGACAATGCAACACTTCCAAAAGACCTGTTTTGGTGGTTATGGGAAGTCCCCTCCAGACCGCTCAGCAGCCTTTGTCCTCAGTCCTGCTGTTGAAGAAACCTAAGAAGTCTTAATCACTGATGAAATGCACGCATTTCCCAGCTCACTTCCTCATTCATTCCTAGTCTACCTGGTGAGGTCTAGAAAGTCTTCAAGTGGTGTCTCTGCCATTCAAATGATAATCCCGTCTGGTTTGCTTATTTCATTCTTGTTCCAAGTCTCCCAAGCAGTAGCACCTGTGTTTTTCCAGTGGTCACAAAGGCCCTGGAGGGGACTTCCGGGGGGGCACTTAGCATAGCTGAAGATTATGCAGAATCTCCCCCCTTCCTCCCTCATTGCACTTGGTGGCCCCTGTGACAGGTGTCAAGGTAATCCCACTGAAGGCCAAGGACTGAAGAAGAAACTGAGCTTCTTTGGGAGACAGACACACGGAAGGTCAGATTCAGAGACAACGAGCAAACTGCTGTGGATGAGGGACTGGCGCGCTGCAGCAGAGTCCCAGGGACATTTTCAGTTCCTTACTTGTGTTTCTCCCCCGCTCAGATGCAGAGAGTCCCTTCATAGAGATGCACAGTGACATACCTAAACTTGTGTACATGACGGAAGGACAAGAACTCATCATCCCCTGCCGAGTGACGTCACCCAACATCACAGTCACCCTGAAAAAGGTAAAACTCAACACTTCTCCCTTCGTGGCTTGGCTTCCAATGGGTGTAGATTCACATGTAAGAAAGACGTTTACAATCAAGCCCAGTGAAGAAAGAACGAAAATGTCAGGTTCATCTGAATAGTCGCAAGGCTGCTGGTACTAAAGGCTGCTTAAAAGTTTTCCCAAGCCAGGTGGTGGTGGCAGGTGCCTTTAATCCCAGCACTCAGGAAGCGGAGACAGGCGGAGGTCTGTGAGTTCGAGGCCAGCCTGGTCTACAAGAGCTAGTGCCAGGACAGGCTCCAAAGCTACAGAGAAACCCTGTCTCAAAAAACAAAAACACAAAACAAAACAATAACAACAACAAAAAGCTTTCCCAAAGAGAAGTTTAGAGGGTAAGGACCAACCAGCCCCCAACCCCACCCAAGGTAGCACCTAGCCAGTCTAGGCAGGCTTTGGGCAGTGGCTGTAGTTGGGAAGTCAGAAAAATTTTGACTGTGATTGACAGATTTCTGGAGTCCTTCAGGGACAGGCTTGAATCCCCATCTCGCCTGTGCCCTGTTGCCAGTAGGTATTTGGCAACAATAGGGGAGTCCTATGCTCAAGAAAATACCTAGGTTAGAGTGAGCTAGCCCTGGTGTTAATCTTCCCAGCTTGAGTCCCTGCACCCTCCTTGAATGGCTCAGTGCAGTAGTTCTTGCTGTAACTGAAAGCCATGGTTTCTCATAGTGTTTTGACGCATTGCTACCAGGACTCTGGTCAAGCATGCTTCTTTCTTTGCAGTTTCCATCTGATACTCTGATCCCTGACGGAGAAAGAATTGTGTGGGACAGTCGGAAAGGCTTTATAATAGCAAATGCGACATACAGAGAAATAGGACTTTTGAACTGCGAAGCCACAGTTAACGGGCACCTCTACCAGACAAACTATTTGACCCATCGGCAAAGTAAGTGCTCTCCCCAAGGGTGTGGACGCTGGGCACAGTCCTTTGAGCTCCACCTGGCCTCTGAAATCTTGGTTTTTAACTTTTTTTTCCTCTTCTGCTTGCAGCCAATACGATCCTAGATGTCCGCATAAGCCCCCCAAGCCCGGTGAGACTGCTCCACGGCCAGACTCTTGTCCTCAACTGTACCACAACCACCGACCTGAACACGAGGGTGCAGATGAGCTGGAGTTACCCTGGTAAAGTGAGTGGCCGCTTTTCTAGCCCTTCAGGGAGCTGTTTGAGTCTGCTTTGAGCGAGCGAAACCCCACTGGGTTTTTGAAGTGGGAAAAATGAGAAAATGCTGCTCCCAGGGCGGTGTGGGTGGACAGGAAAGCAGCAGGTTCGCCCGGGTGCCTCCCTCGCCTGGCGGTCCCTGGATGTGATAGTGCTGATCCTGGCTTTGATGTCTGGGGCTTGTTTTGAAGGGTAAGGGCTGCTGTTTCCACTGGCGAGTCTGGAAAGCAAGAGGGGCCAGTTCGTCCTCGGTAAGGGCGCGTTAGGATTTCTGGATGAGAGGGGGAATTTATCACTAAATGCCAGGCAGGGCCTATCTTTTGTCATAACAACATTTCAGGAGATTGTCCTTGTCAGCGCATTCATGGAAGGTTCTGGCAGACAGTCAGGCACCTGATTGCGGTGTGTTTGGTAAAGATACTTCAAGCCAGCCATCCAATACTGCACTCATTAGCCATCAAAGGGGCAGTTCTGTCCTTCAGAGACAAAAATGAGAAGAATGAAGACAGAGTTGGCTTTCTCATTCAGGTGCAGCGTCCTTACGAGCCCCAGTTCCATGCTGAAATGTACAGAGGGGAGGATGACGATCAGCTGGGTAGAAATGCTGGCAGCAGGCCTGCTTTCATTTCTCACATGCCAGATCCCAAGGACGGGCGTTTGCTATGTCATGCAGACTGCCAATCAAAATTAACTTAGGATTAAATAATGAACAAAAGATTAATGCTTCGGCTCCAATGTGTTTTCACCAGCTTCTCCCGCCCCGTGGAAGTAGAAAAACTTTGCAACAAAAGATAGAATATGTTCCCTATAGGAGCCAATCAGATGTTGACAATTTTCTAGAAAATACTGTTGTTCCTTTTAAATAAAAATGCTAGAACATAAAGCAACATCTTCTGATAGAAAAAAGAAATTCTCAGTAAATGTCAAGAGGGAAGAGACTTTTATCCAGGTCCTATTGCTGTTAAGATGTTGACACTGGAGGCTGGAAAGACGGCTCAGAGGTTATGAACACTGACTGCTCTTACAGAAGACCCAGGTTTAATTCCCAGCACCCACATGGCAGCTCACACCACCAGTAACTCCAGACCCAGAGGATCCAAAGCCTTCTTCTGGCTTCCTCAGACTCCCAGGCACACGCATGGTATATAGCCATACGTACAGACCAAACGCCCCTACCACACACAGAAAATAAAGAACAAGAATTTAAGGAGGGTTTTAGAACTGTGTCTACTGGGTACCAATGACCTCCTAAAACAGAGCTCGTCCAATAGGGTTTTCCCTGATAGAAATATTCTCTGCCCCTCTTGTATAATCAAGTATCCATTAGCCATTGTGGTAGAAGAACACGTAAAGTGTGACTAGCTGCAGTGAGGATTTCTTCATCTTGATTAACTGTATTAAATAGCCACATGCATCTAGTGGCTCCAGAGCTGGACAGGGCACTTCTAGAGGCCTGGATTAGGTATTTCCCAAGGGATAAGCCATGCCAACAACACACTTGGGAAGAAAACTCTTCAGAGGGGGAAGTCATACCTCTAGACGCTGTGGCTGAAAGGCTCGCGGGTCTGTTACACTGGGGACTGCTTCTGACTTTTCACAGCAGTGATTGACAGCTGTGTCTTTTGTTATTGCTGAGAACCATGCAAATGGTCTAAACATATGTGGGTGCCAATGGGGAATTAAAAGGCAGGTGGGTGAAAGTTGACTAAGCATGGTCGAGGGAACTAGGTTCAAGACCCTCAGCTCTGTCTGGACAACTTCCAAGTCTTTTTCCCACGACCCTCCCCAGGGAAGGACTTAAGAGGGGGAAATGACGTGCTATGTGTTATAAGAGGAACAATTGAAGGAGATGGCATTGCATCTTCTCCGAACAGTGAGCAGGCCACTATAGCCAACCAGACAGCTGAACGTGGTCTTTCCCTGAGATAAGGGACAGACCTTATCACCTCTGGGTGTGCACATCCCATGTCCCTTTGCCATCATTTAGCAGAAGCTGATGAGCACGGCTCAAGATGTGAAATAATGAACCGGGAGCAGATGAAGCCAGGACTTGAAGTTTCATTCCCATCAGTGGGAAAGGGAAACTGTTTATTTACAGGAATCTGAGGGGACAGGCTGCTGTTCAGAGGAGAGCCTGTGATGAGGAGAAATCACTAAATGCATACCCAAGAGCCCCGAGTTCCTGGTATTCTGTGGTAACAAAGCAAAACCCCTCCAACCTCAGCAGGTGATTACACAAAGCTACTGACACAATATCTAGCGGAGCCCATTTAAAGAGAAGTGCTCAGTAAAAGCGGGCAGGCTTCATGCCTGACACACGTCTAGACAGAGGCGTAGTCTCCTAATGTTTTGCTTGTGGCTGATCTGCTGTGCCCCCAACCTACATACTGATCCGAGGAATGCTAAGACATACAGTGGTGACTTCTACACCCGCTATGCATTCTTCTTCTAGGCAACTAAGAGAGCTTCCATAAGGCAACGGATTGACCAAAGCAATCCCCACAACAATGTGTTCCACAGTGTTCTTAAGATCAGCAACGTGCAGAGCCAAGACAAAGGACTCTACACTTGCCGTGTGAAGAGTGGGTCATCGTTTAGATCTTTCAACAGCTCCGTGCATGTGTATGGTAAGCAGCAGAAGTCAGATGCGCCGACTTACACTACCCTTTCTGAGCACTCTAGACATTAAGCGTTGGGGGAGGGGGAAGCCACTGTTCTTTTGGCTAAGAGTTATGCAACCATGAATGAAGCCTGCTTTCTCTTGTGCCCTCAAAGGCAAATTAAGCACATTGCATACTTTTTAAGTTGAATACTTTTGGGAAGACGGACTGGAAAGGTTGTAAGAGTCTGCAGTATAGGAGGACCAGAGCAAGTCAATGTCTTCCAGACGTGACAGGACCACAGCCCTCTGCGGTTGCCTGCACAGGGTCTACACAAGGCCAAGCCAATCCACAATCCCACACAGATAGGGAAGGGACTCACAAGCCCCTACCCCTAACTAAGGAGCTATGGACAACTGATGACTTCTAGGGGAGAGAGAGTCAGTGTTCTTTAAGGGTGTGGTCCCTCATTGGTCAATTGCACCCCAGTGGATGGCCCCACACCCAGAAGTCTATAGCCAGCACGAGCTGGAATGGATGGGTTATTAAATAAAAGAGAGGATGTGAAGTTGGGAGTGGAAGGAAGATGGGTTAGATCTTCAAAGAATTAACACGAGGGGAAGAGGGGGTGAATATAATCAATATGCATTGTATGAAATTCTCAAAGATTAATGAAAGCTTGTTGAAAGGAGAGAGGCTCCCCTTGTTCTGGCTGCCCAACTAGCTTGCACCCGATATATAATCACACAGAAACTGTATTCATTAAACACTGCCTGGCCCATTAGCTCTAGCCTCTTATTGGAAAACTCTCACATCTTGATTTAACCCATATCTAATAATCTGTGCTCACCACGAGGTCATGGCTTACCAGGAAAGATTCAGCATGGTCTGACGTGGTGGCTCTCTCACTCTGTTTTCTTCCTCCCAGAATTCAGTTCTGTCTTCTCTGCCTACCTAAGTTCTGCCCTATCAGGCCAAGCAGTTTCTTTATTGATTAACCAATGAAAACAACACATAAACAGAAGAACCAAAAGCTTTTAATAATACTACTTTTGGTTTGGACAGTTTTGATTTTAGATGCTTGCTTCGGTTAGTAGCGTAGGTTGTAAGGCAGTCTTGAGTTTCTCATTTACTGTCAAGTATAAACAAAACAGAACCCAACGATCAATTTTACTTTATCTGGGGCCAGTCTCCCTGATAAAAGCTGCGATAAGTCACTTGGAATACATGATCTTTTACTCCTCATTTAATGATCATGGAATGCCCAAATGGTTGCTTAATTATACGATGTAAATTCTGTAAGGACAAGCGAAAGCCTTGTGTCCGTTGTTGCAAAGGAGAAGAGTGAGTGAATAATCCTCTGAGACGTGCTGCTGTCGGAGGCACTTTCTATCCTCCTTAGCTGTCTCAGCTCGACGGCTCAGCCCAGAGCGACTTTCTCCATCTTTGTTATATCAGCTAGGTAGATTTTAGAAATACTGCCCCTTGTTATTGTGACAGAGTTATAGTGATACTTCGGTTGTCTAGGCAGTGCTTTACATCTCTAGGACTTGCCGGCAGCTGACCTGAGGGCATCACCCATTGATTGACAACTTGGGCTCTTGGACAGGCTCCATCATGATTCACCACCTCTCCACTTAGGGAAGGAGTGAGCTTGTGTTTACATAAATGCATCCCTTCCTGATGCATCGTCTTTTCTTCTTTCAAAGGAAAGGGATTCATCAGCGTGAAGCATCGGAAACAGCAGGTGCATGAAACCACAGCGGGAAAGCGGTCCTATCGGCTGTCCATGAAAGTGAAGGCCTTCCCCTCGCCAGAAGTTGTATGGTAGGAGTCGGATGGCAGTCATTCCCCTATCAGTCAAGATACTTTTTATAAGTAGGAACTTAGGAATGTCAGTGGCTCACAGTCCTGAAAGAGACACGAAGAGGCATTGCTTGGAGCAACTCTGGCGAGCTGGACACTGCGTTGATTTCTGGGTGGTGGCAATGGGGAGGAGGGCTGGATGGGCCTGGAAGCAGGGCTCAGGGGTGAAGCAAGAGTTGAGGGGTTTGAGTGCTCCATTCAGTTTGTCAGTCTCTCACATACACTAAATTCCCGCATCTCCAAACCTTCCTATGATGTCAACAGTCTTTGAATGAGATGTGTTGGGCAATAGCGCAGAGGCATCTTGAGTGTGTAGCATGCTCTATTAATCCTGAAGAAGTGGGCCCTTATAATGAGGGTGCCAAAAATAATCCCTCTATGCGCAGCTGGGTTGAAAGTCTCAGCCTTGTTCTAAAATTTCAGCAGACATTAATAGCAGTAGGACTCACTCATCGGGAGGTGTGACCAAGTGAACCTACTTGAATTAATGAGGGTTTCTTTGGTTCGAAGTATTCAGAAATACCTTGCACAGCTTTTTCCTTCAAAAAGTCAGACCAGTACAGTACCTAAGGAAAACAATGTGATCTATTTTGAATCTGCAGTCATTTTGCTAAATTACTTTATAATGTCATTATCTTCGGCTTAAATCACTATATCTCAAGCAAAAGGTCCACTCACAGTTGATTAGAAGAACAATACATACAATACAGAAACCCTGCCGTTTTTGGAAAGTCCTCACCAGAGTTTGTCTGGCCCTTAGCCCCTCAGTGTTTGTTTGCAGCTATCTCAAATATTTAATAGGAAATTAGGTAACAAATCAAAACTGTATGCTATATGTTCGCAACATTGTAATGGGAAATAAATGGATATTTTTACTTTAAAATATCTAAAAGTTTAGTAGAACATTATAATTTTCTTACCAGACGTACAAAGTATGGTTTAAGAAGAGAAAAAAATTCCTGAATTTAACAGAACAGTTCATAGTAAGCTACTGTCAGAAAGCATACGCATTCTCTCATGGCTAAACCCGCCCTTTGTCTATTCACGCTGATCTATTCAGTAGCGAAGAACAAATAAAACTAATATCTACTTTTAAAATGCTGTCTTATTACTAGGATGCAGCTGAAACAATGCTACAATGTTATTTGTAATTACAAAATACAGCTGAGCCAATTGAAGTGCTTTGGACCTGAGACCCAGAGTTTGTTCCCGGGCCTGCAGGCCTGATGAAGAACCATTTCTACCTCTTTCTACAACACAGCACATGCCCTACAAATGAAAGGGCCTTTGAAAGAACTCTACATTTAAAATCAAGGGCTGGAGAGATGGCTTAGTGGTTAAGAGCACTGGCTGCTCTTGCAGAGGACCTGGGTTCATTTCCCAGCACCCATATGGAAGCTCACAACAACCTGTTACTCAGTTTCAGGGGGCCCAGTGGACTTTTCTGACTTCTGTGGGTACCGGACATATATTGTGCACATACATGCATGCAAGCAAATGCTCAAACATCAAGCAAAAGTAAATCTTAAAAAAAAATAACAAAATATAAAGTTAAGTCATCAACTATCTGAGTTCCAAAGGGTCTTGAGAACTTCTAGAAGTCTTGAGGGACACTGTAGGCCAGACTGGTCTATCTGTCTGTCACACATGTGGCAGCATGCAGATAGGGTAGAGCCAGGCCACCTGACTCTCAGTACAAGCAGATGACATCAAGGCATTGATTTTGCATTAAAACATTTTATAATTCCTGTTGCCTGGTGCCTTTGATTGTTCTTCCTCGAGGGGCATTATCTTGATTTCACTTCAGTTTCTCTGTGAAAGGGACAATTGGTGTGACCATTTATGTAATTAATAAGAACTCCACATGAGCCCACAATAGGTGCGTCTATTTTTAATTTTTATCAGATCTAGTTGGTCTGACGTATAAGAGTGCTTGTACTTCTCATGGAGCCTTAAAGAAAACACTTGACAGACAGCTTGCCAGACTGAGACGTGAGCCTCTGAGTTGGTCTGTAGGTCTCAGTGGCTCCCAGCACCCTTGTGGGTACATAAAGCCACTACTCTCTTTTCTTCATTTAGTTTATTTCTTCCTCTTTGTGGATAAAGATGAAGTGCTACCCCGTCTAAATCTCTCACCTGACTTTACTGGACTGTTAAGTGTCTAAAGTTTAAAAAAACAAAACAACAACAAAAAAGAACCAATGCTGGTATGCAAAGACTCAGACTTAATCCATATGAGGTTACAAACCAAAATGGCAGATGCCATCAAAGTGATACCATAAAGTCAACGACTCACCCACCATGCTGTTAACCACAGGTTGAAAGATGGCTCGCCCGCCACGGAGAAGTCGGCTCGCTATTCGGTGCACGGTTACTCGCTAGTCATCAAAGACGTGACTACTGAGGACGCAGGGGACTATACAATCCTGCTGGGCATAAAGCAGTCAAACCTCTTTAAAAACCTCACTGCCACCCTGATTGTAAATGGTAAGTTTAATTTCGTGCAACCTTTGGGTTCTATGACAGTTATTGGCAATTTGTGAGCTCAAAAGTCAGTATAAACGGTCAAAGGAAACAAGCTTTAAAAATGTTTGGTTTGGAGTTTATTTTATTTTATTAAATGAGTGTTTCGCCTGCATTGGTGGATACACGTATGTGTACCACATACATACCTAGTCCATGTAGGTGCTTGGAACCGAACCTGGGCCTTCCGCACGAGTAGCCAGTGCTCTTTACTCTCCAGCCCCACATAATTTTTTTTATTCTTAAACCATTTCTAATGGTTTAATTAATGATAAAACTCAATAGTAGAGCACTTGCCTAGTAAGTGCAAAGCCCTGGGTTCCAGCCCCAGCACCACAGAAAAACAAAGGAAAAAATACACTTCTGCCTCTGTCGTAACTACTTCATCTCTTCTAGTTGGTTGGTTGTTTTTCTGAGACAGGATTTCTCTGGGTAGCCCTAGCTGTGCTGGAACTTGCTCTGTAAACCAGACTGGCCTCTTTCGGAGATCCGCCCGCCTGCCTCTGCTTCCCGAGTGCTGGGATTAAAGCTGTACGCCACCACACTCAGCTATTACTCCTTGTTTTCTTTCCTCCTGCAGGCAAGGTGGCTTTTCCTTATCACCATCACGGTGCTCATACTGTGTGATCAAAAGGCATTTTTCTGCACACTATGAACATTTATTTGTGGTGGTGTTTCCCTGACATCAAAACCAACAGGACTGGTCTCTCATGTGGGACTTCTCTCTGCTTCTTTCTCCTCCCGCTCTCCAGTGAAACCTCAGATCTATGAGAAGTCCGTGTCGTCCTACGCGAGCCCGGCTCTCTATGCGCTGGGCAGCAGACAGGCCCTCACTTGCACCGTGTATGGAATCCCTCAGCCTACAGTCGAGTGGCTCTGGCACCCCTGTCATCACAATCGCTCCAAAGAAAGGTAGGGAAGGTTAACGTCTTGAGTAGTTTTCAAAGAGTAACTAGATTCTTCAATGGCCACGACCGGAAGTCCCCCAACATGCCCTGAATTTGGGGTGGTGGCTATCCCTGTATTCAAGCAGGTAAAACAGCAGCTTCTCGTTGAAGACACCCTAGCTTTGGCTCACGGGACTACTCTTTGCTCAAGTGTACGGGAACGTGGGACAGAACCAGCCTTGGCTAGAGCTTGGATGTGCCTTTTCCCAGTTGAGTAGCACTGCCTAGGGCTCTCCCTAGGTCAGTTACCCCTGTCTTCCCATTCTTCATTTTCTCTCCATTGGCTGGAGTCCAAGGTCTTCCCAACACATACATGGCTACTGTTTGCTGTTTGGGGCGTGGCTCATGCTTTTCCATCTGTCTGAATTTTGCTTCCACCCATTGTCTATCTCCTAAGAAGTCGGTTTTCATCAAGCCCCAAGGCTCAGCTCTTATGTGACCTCCTCTTGTGAACCCTCTGTACAGCCTCGTTCCAGCTTGTTTCTCCCTCTGTGGTATGTACAACACTTGCTCACATGCCTGTCGTCGGTGTGTCAGTCCACATGCCCAGGTTTGTCCGTCTTCTGTCAGCTAACTGCAACCACCCAGCGGATAGCCAGTAGCTGCCGCACAATGAGTGCATCCCTACCCTCCGGCAGCTACACAGCACTTCCTTGCATCCTGTCTGCGACTGAGCCCTGTTTGTTTTCATTCCCTGTTTGTTTAGTCTATAGAGAGATGATACCTGTGCTAGTTCATGGGAGCTAATCGGAAATACAGGAAGAGAATGGACAAGTGCAGCAGGGAGAAGCTACCCAGGAGTTAGCATTATGCCCATCTATTCGCCTTGTTGCTTTTAACTCTACCTGGAGAGTGTCAGGGACGGTAGTGGCTAAACCAAATCCAGCAAGCTTCTGAGCAAGCTTGACAGAGTGCAACCGAGGGACAATTCCGTGAGAACTCCTGGGTTCTCTAGGAGGTCCCTGCAGTCATGACTTCATCTGGGTCTTGATCTCTGGTCTAGGACACTGTATGATGGCAGTGGAAAGTTACTGGTGAATCCTGGAATTCAAGCAAAGCAGCTATTTCCACAGAAGTCTGAGTTTTCATTTGAGAGTCATTTTCTAAGAATAGAAATAGAAGTTGTAAAATATTTCGGATCTACGGACATTTCGTTGAGACCACAGGAGACCTACGGAGATTTTTGTATTATTTTGCTGGTTTGAGTTAGACATCAATCTCCACTTAGTGGGTCCATCTGTTTGAAGAATTGATGCTCGTACTAGCGTACAAACAAATGAAATAGTGTAAACTAGTCAGTCAGGATAAAAGTTTAGAAATACATTTTTATGAAATAGCATAACCTTTTATATATATTTAAATTTTGGTTTTGAGAACAGCAAATCCAAAATTTCAACATTAGTCTTACTAAATTTTGACAGTAACTATGTTAGAAAAATTCAGCCATTACGGATAGGACACCATACTATGAATCTAGGGTTGAATGGCAGTAATGAAATATGACTGGGGAGGGAGGGGCTCAGGTGAATGCAGTAAACATCACTTCCCTTTTCAGTCCCTCTGTGTGGGGTCTTTCTCCCTTCTGTGGAAGATGCTCAGCGAGTCCAGGAAAGATGCCTTATGCCTTTTTGAGAAAAATCACTTCAAGACTCAAACACTGCCTTAAATGTTCGTTGACTCTTTGAATTATTCTGTTAAAGTCACCTTATTGTTTAAGTTTAATTTAATAATACACAAGCTAGATTAAACATGGAAGATTTGACCCTTTTCCATGTAGTTCTTTTTTATTTTAGATATGGTGTTGCTTGAAATTGTTTGCTGAAAATACACACACATGTAAGCAGCTTTTGTTCTTTGGTCGGAGGGTACTGACCGAGCACCTCCGTGAGGCTTGATGCTTAGTGGCTAAGTAAGACATATTCGGAGTCACCAATGAGACTCTTGACACACTGAAAGTAACAGAACACTGAGTTACACTGAGTTGGAGGGAAAAAAGCTAGATTGATACCCAAATGAAGCCTGCTGTCATTACTAAAAATTTCTTTAGTGTTTTCATGTAAACATATTTTATATGCTTTAATTCATTTGTAGATAGGAACTTTCATTGCTGACATGATTTGGGATGTTCTGTTACACTTATTTTGAGTTACATACTTGCATGGTAGTATTTACTCATGATCTTCAATTATAAATATGCCTAACATTGTAGAATTATTTTATATATAATAATTACATATGTGCAGAATAATTATTAGTGCTTAAATTTGAAGCGCTTATTCGAGGGCATATCTACATATGGCCACAGCCTGAACTCTAGTTTATTTTGGTATCCCAACATTTTTAATTGTTTTTCCAGGACCAGACACCTAATAGAACCAAGTTAACAGCAAAGAGCAATTCAGAGCACTCAAATTTCAGTGTTTTCTGAAGTCTGACAAATACTTGAAAAGTTTGGAAATACGATGGACTAGAAATTTCTAACTTAAAAGTATGTGGCAAAATGCTTTATGCAAATGAGCTTTGTTTCGCCTGAGTAATACTGTGGTTTTTGGTTCCGCTGTCATTCATTCTTGTAAAGCATTAGTAAGATGCCCTGGTGGGCTATTACACAGTAGGAGAGTTATAAATAGCAATTATATGTTCTATAACTCAGAAAGATTTACGAAACGATACTCAATGTTGTTGTTACAATAACACACACAAACAGAAATGATAAGTGTTCGAGCTATGTTTAACCTGATTTAAACACGCTGCAATTTATATGTGTATGGAAGTTTTACATAGCACCCCATTTTATGTCTAGTTTATAGGATGCATCAGTTTAGAAACAACATTAAGATTAAAGTGAGGGCATTATTTACATTTGTATAACTAGTGAGCAAGAAGCGGTGATTGTATGACCCCATGCCTCTCTCCTATGTGTTTGTATAGGAAGGTGTCAGAGAAGGAGAGAGTTTAGTAGAAATGAAATAAATTGCCAGTGCTGAGTGAAGAGGGGCTTGGGGACTCATTTTCTTTATCTTCCACAACCAATAAGGGCTTCTAGATACTTGCTACCCCTCTTCCCTGTTAGCCTAGCATCAACCTAAGAAGCTTCCATGAGAGTAGTAAATGTTGGGTGCCCTCCACACAGCATCTGTTAGCATGACTGAACATACTTCACAGGCAGAGGAACCGTGTCTGGGAAAGTCTACCGTGTCATGCTTACAAGTATGTTGAGGACCACATTTCTCAGAGACTCATATACTTGTAAGGAACCATGAGGGGAAAGGTTTGCCTGCATCAGGACGAATTTCACAACATGAGAAATGCTAATGACTATTTCTGAAAAGTGAATAGAGATGACGGGAGGTCAAGTGTTGTTCCGTTGTGCTTTAAAAATAGAAAACCAGTAAGTCTGGGGGAAACAAGCAGAGCAAGGGAAGAAAAATGAAGAAACAAGGAAGAGGTCAATGAAAGTAAAAGGAGGACCAGAGAGGTGGGTTGGAAAGGTGATGCAGCTCCCCACTGAGTGGTCATCCTCTTCATCCTTCCCCACCCTGGCAGGAAGTGGTTCTGCCCGGCCCAGCAACGATGATAAAGCTGGGGTGGGACAGAACAGGCTGGTGAACTAGCTGCCCACCTAGAATACACTTGGCCCTTGATTTTAAAGAATAAAATAGGATTAAGCCCCCTGGACCAGGTGATAATTTTTATTTGTTTTTTAATTTTTTTAAATGTATGAGCATTTATCTGCTTGTATGTATATGCACCATGTGCATGCAGTACCTGTGGAGGCCCAAAGAGGGTGCCAGATCCTCTGGGACTGGAGTGATGCTTGCGAGCCATTTTGCGTGTGCTAGGAACTGAACCCAGGTCTTCTGTAAGAACAGCCAATGCTCTTTTTTTAAAAAAAAATATTTATTTATTTATTATGCATACAATATTCTGTCTGCATGTATGTCTACAGGCCAGAAGAGGGCGCCAGACCTCATTACAGATGGTTGTGAGCCACCATGTGGTTGCCGGGAATTGAACTCAGGACCTTTGGAAGAGCAGTCAGTACTCTTAAGAGTACTCTTAAGAGCAGTCAGTACTGAGCCATCTCTCCAGCCCACAGCCAATGCTCTTAATTGTTGTTCTTGATGGCAAGTTCCCCATGGGCTTTGCCTCAACGCTAGTGCACTCTCATGAGAGGGAGATGTAGAGAGGACTATGCAGGGCAAAGAAACTGGTCTCTATCTTGACAAGTGACAGACTGACAACAAGCAATTCCTCCCTGGGGAGGTTTCCAAGAGAGGATGAGGAGAGGCGTTCAGGCATTGCCTATTTGTGCTCCTGGCCATTTGCTCTGTTTTCTCAGGAAGAATCTAGATGTTCAAAGGCTGCTACAGTCACACAACCTACTAAGTTGGCCTCTGTAATAGAGAAAACATTAGCACTAACTTTTTTCAGAAATATCATTTTCAAGAATCAACTGTGCTAGCCATGTAGGTGCACACCTCTAACCTTAGCACTTAGGAGGCTGAGACAGGTGGATCTCTGTGAGTTTGAAGCTAGCCTGTATAGTAAATTCCAGCCCAGCCAGGCCTATATAATAAGATCTTGTCTTTAAAAGAAAAGAAAAAGCAGTGATGGCCAATGAAATGTTTTAGGAATTGAATTAGTATTATCTGTATCACACAGATTGGTTTTATACATCATCAGCGTCCAACCCAAATGTGCAGTGTCAACCAAATCATACATAAATATGTGGTAGCTACAGCATTCGTCATTTGATCATGTAGGATCCAGCTTATTTGGTGGTTGCTTACTGGACATATGTGTGTACCTGCAGAATATCTATCATGTACTATTGTGGAACTAGAGAGCTGACAGTCAAGGAAATGGGTTCTATTCTTGGCACCGCCCCTGACCTCTGTGGGCCCCTGGCCAGTGAGTTAATCTGAGCAGCTTCCGTCTTTCAGTGACAGTTCCTAGCCTCCCCTTTCCTCTCATTCCCAGGAATAGAGGAGCTCAATGAAAAAAAAAAATCACTTTAACTTACACGTTCTCCTTTGATAAAGTCATGAAATAGCATCCCAGCTAAGGTGCATGGATAGTGCCCTTCTGTTGCTTATGAATTATGAATTAACTTGGCCAGTAACTGAAGATTAATGACACATGAACAACATTTTAACTGATAAAAGCAGGATGCTTATGTGGGTAATATCCGGCCAAATACAATTAACTCTGATTTTAACACAAATAATTACCATGTATTTAAAAAAAAAAAAAAACAGACAGGGAGCCGGGCAGAGGTGGCACACACCTTTAATCCCAGCATTCGGAAAGCAGAGGCAGGTGGATCTCTGTGAGTTCGAGGCCAGCCTAGTCTGTAGAGCAAGCTCCAGGACAGGCTCCAAAGCTACGCAGAGAAACCCTATCTTAAAAACTGAGAGAGAGAGAGAGAGAGAGAGAGAGAGAGAGAGCGCTGGGCTAGTAACGCTCAATGGTAGAGCACTTGCCTAGGGTATCTGAAACCCTAAATTCTACCTCTAGCAATAGAGAGAGAGCATATGAATGTGCAGCCATCCTCCACCATTGATGTCAATGATGTCATCTTCACTGGTGTTAGCCTGGACCATCTCTGGCAGTCATGGTCCAGCAGAGGCATTGCCTCTGTTCACCTGGCTCTAAAATTTTCCCTGCTTTATTTGCTCTTTTTCCCATGAGCCCCCTCAGGATGGAAGAGACAGCACTAAAGTCTCAACTTGTGGAAGTCTGCAGAGATACAGTTATCTTTTAACTTTCTTAGCTATACTGGTGGGTTTTCTAGGATTCTGAAGTCACTGTTTCTAAAACCCTTAAATAGGTTACATATGGAGGCTAAACTAATTATATATTTTAGAAGACAAGTAGAAAATAATATTCCCTTCCACTCAACAACAATTTTAAATCTCATTTCTGATTTGGGGGTGCACATCTAGGGCAAGCTCCCTGGGTCAGGACTAAGTGTGGTTTGCCCTTTGCTCCTGTAGGAGGAGGGGTGGCCTACAAAATCAGGGAAAGATGAGTCTCTGAGAAGGGCCGTCCTAATTGCATTTCTCTATTGTTTCCTATTTGCAAGCCTGGATCATTAGGGATGTGTCAGGGATAGCTCATTCTGGAGAACCCTAGTTTGGGCATCAATGGGGTATGCGGAATGAGCAAGACACAAACAAAACAATTGTTACTGGTAGTTAATTAGAAATGTCCTCAAGGACTCAGATGAATCGACAACTGGCAAGAACGTCTATTATTTTTTCGCTGTCACCATTTTAGTTTCTCTATTCTGCTTTCTTTCTTCAGGAGAGTTTTCGTAACTAAGTTGGAAGAGTCTGCATGCCCCAAGGGGCAAGATGTAGGTCAGATGTCTGAGGGATGTGGTCATTTAAGAAGCCTGTATCTTTATAAATATGATCGCTTTCCTCCTGTTTTAATATCTACCACATTCTACTTAAAGGAGCTGAACTTTTACATCCAAGTGTCTGACGTCCTCTCTTTGCCAAGTGTATCTAGGTGCTCAGGCTTGAATCTGACATACTGTGGGGAATTTTAACTGGCCACACAAGCAAAACTCAGAGCCCAAAAGAGGACTTAAAAAGACCACCTGCCCAGAGCACTTTAGCAGGACATTTGAGAGCAGACCAAGCTGAGTAAGACTGGTTATCTTATACTGGAAACTTTTATCACAAGCCAGGATTGAATGCCCACTAACTAATGAGATACCTCTTGCGTTCTCTGGGATAATTGTGGGATGAGGAAGCACATACAGCCCAATGTCCAGACAACAGCCCTTATTAATATTTCATACACAGTCCTGAGAACAGAAGCGCTACTTTATCTTCCAGACAAATGCCCCTTTCCACTTGCCCATGCTTTATAAAATTTCCCACTCTTCACACTGCTGCAGCGAACCCAACAAGTGATTGTTTCTAATGAATTAACTGTCTCCTATAATTGCTATCAAACATTTCATTATGTCTTTTAAATTAAGCCAGAAGGCTGTGCCCTAGGAAGTCTTTGGTGGATGGGTTTTATTGTGGTCTCTCCAGCGGGGGTCGATATAGTTTCCCAGGATTCATGGTAGCAAAAGACAGTGATATGCAATTTAAGAAAATGTCTCACGAAGATGGGCAGAGTCTTTTGGGTTATCCTTGGCTATATAGAGAAAGACTTTTAAATACGGAGTGAGCATCTTTATTGTGAGTCTGGTCCGACTCAAGACCCTTAGTTGGTGCACAGAGGCTGCACCCTAGACTCGTGTTTGGGGGAGAATGCTTTAGTTCTGTAACCGTTGACCTGATGGATTTGTTTGTTGACATACGGACTTTGGGAGGCAGTTTTAATATAACTCAGTGTTCCTTTAGCACAAAAACAGAGCCTGATGAGCGGAGATGGGAGCTGTGTAGCCCCAGTGCTACCCGACAGCACACACCTACCCCGAGTCCTTGCTTCTTCATACTCCCTAGGGATGGCCCTCAAGGCAGCGGTCTACTGAGTTGTAGTAGATCCCGTAAGTTTGATGGGTGTGTCCCTCTGGCAACAAAAACTCTGCCCATCTCTTTCACGTACATTCTCTCTCGCCCACATGGACATTCCCTCTGAGAGTTTGGGTTTCTCTTAGTTTGCCATGAGGAGCCTGAAGCTCAGCGTTTGTTTCTCAGGTATTTTCAGATTATAGACTAAAAAGAAAGGCGTGTGAGCCAGTGAGAACAGTAGGTCTGAGTGAAATGAAGCTCGGTGGAATAGTGAGGCAAAGGGTTAATGAATCCACTTGTGTACTTTCCCCTCACGACCATGGCCACCTGTGGCGCTCTCACTGTGCAGTGGTGATTGATCTCTGGCAGAAAATTCCATTCGCTCATTAACTGTCTAGGATGAATGTTCTGGGCTAAGATTCAGCCAGCACTCAGCATCTCCCCATCCCCCCCGCCCCCTGCCCAGGCCAAGTCCCTGTTTCCACTTCATTATTTCCACCCTAGGATGGCATCTCGTCTCCATGGCCCGTGTTTATTATCAGGCCAAACAAATGGGTCAGTGGTGGGTGGTAATGGCTAGTATAGCAGTTTAGGGCTAGGCCCTACGCATGGTGAGTAGGTTGTGGAAGATCAGATGGAAAGGGACAGTGATGGGCAGGTGTGACTGAGGTCTAGTTAGAGAGGGCACACCTGAAAGTTAATTTGTCTAGCTCCAGGAAGAAGACAAAAGGCACCATAGGAAAGGCAAGCTTTAATGCAACCTGAAAGTTTGGAAGTGGAGTTGTCAATCACTCTACGTCACTCCCCTGGCCAGTGCCGAGGAAGTTCTGCTGTCTGTTGACCAGAAGTCCCCCTTGTCACTTCCTCCAGATGGCCTTTTACGGACAAATTACTAGTGCTCACGTGTAGTGTGTGACATAGGCCCTGAATCCCTGAGAAGGCCTTCCATGTCTGTGAAATTGCAGAGGTGAACATTATCCATTATTCCTCTGTCTGAGGCTGTTTTCCTGGCCCCTTTGCTGGGAGCGATGCCAGATGGTCACCTGTTGCTGCCTTCTTGATGATCTGCCTTTCCAAGTGTGGAAAAGCTCTCAGCCAAAGAGAAGAACAAAGCAGATAGAGCTGATTTCCAGCTACATAGTCGAAGATAGCTGCTAGAGGGCCTGAGGCTTAGAATTCCATTTTAACTGTCTCTATAGATAGCAGTAATTAAGCCCTTACCAAGAGGGTGTGGCAAACTTTGTGTGTCATATCCTTGTATTATCTCATCTGATTATCCCAGCACTGTAGTAGGGCAGAGATTTTGTCATCACCAGTTTTCAACTCAGGCCCAGGGTTCAAGGACATGGTGAGGAAATGGTCCTGGTGGATGTGCCAGAAAAAGATGCCAGTGAGTGGCGTCTAGTATGCCAGGATTAGGCAATTGAACCTCTTCCAACACAGGTTTCTCTAAAATTAAAATGACAACCATCAAATGAGTAATTTTGGTCAAACACCGGTATACTTTAAGAAGCCCGGGTTGTGATATCAAGAGCCTGTTGTCCAAGGTATTAGGATGCAGGGAGGCAATATGGCCTACAGCTTAAGAACATAAGCTGTGCTACCCACTGCCATGCCCCAGCTGTGGAATCCTCTTCCCTCTGAGTCTGGGTTTCCTTGGAGTCAGCACTGACGTAGGAAGGTTGAGGGAGGTTAAGAGGGATAATGGGCATGATGCCCTCGACCCTGTGGCTGCCACGGTGCATGGACATGGCCTAGATTGTTTAGGGTACCCTCTAGCAGCTCACTGCAAACCCACACCCCCCCAGAGATGTCAAACACACTGAGACCCTGCACAAACCGACCATCAACCATCTCGCAAAATGACCCCTGCTGTTTGCCAGATGTCCTCCCAAGAAGCGTGGTTTTGTCTTGGAGCAGGTCTCGGACAACTTTTTCAAAAGAAATAACACATAGCCTCGGTTATTTAGGAGGTTAGAGGAATTACAGCCATTGTGTCTACTGTAGCCCATTCTTCTACAGCTACAGCTATGAAATGCCCACCGACTCTGGTCCTGGGTAGCCCTTGATAGTTCCAAGCTCTTGGCATTTTGCTTGTGTGTTCTCCAATGTATTCTGCTATATTTCCATAAATGTGACTTGACTCTTTTATAGACACAGCCACCCTTCCATAACAGCAGGAAGCAAAAACCACGTGCTTCTTTCAGGAGACATGGAGGGGAATGTGCATGAGGAAAAAAAAAAAGAGTTTTAATTAAAACGGTGCCAGTAACTAATGACTTCTGCCCACCCTAGGAGGCTAGAAAAGGGCACCAGTGGTCCATTTCCTGTTTCTCACTAGAACAGGGGATGCCTCTTTCACACGTCAGCATCCCTGTCTGCATTGAGACTAACCAGGAATATCACTTTGTCAGGCACTGATTCAGCCAAGCTGACTTTATCTAGGTCCCCATCAGATCCTGTCGTCACTAATGTTTGTCACTGTGAGTGGATGGACACTGCTGGTGTTTGAGGTCATTTGATGGTCACTAGTGCCCTTCTTTTCAGCCCATTTGAGGTCAGTGACCTATGGCAATTTGGTGCCTGATGAGTGTAGGCCTACATCCAGATAGGTCATCCTGTCAGGACTCAGTCTCCTCGCTGAGCAGCTAGCAAAGCCAGTCAGTGGGCAGTGGGCTCAGAATGATTAGTAAGACAATGTTTCTGCCCCTACATAGCTCTCAGTGCAGCCAGATGACAAGTGATATTCCCAGCCTGCTTCCTGGGTGCCAGGCATGATTCTAGCCCATTGTCTAAGTTAACTCATTCAGTAGTACTGCCATACTTGCTGATGTCAAAGGGATTGTTTTTAAATTCTTTCTGTTTGCTTTTCGATACCTATAATAAAACTATTGAGCCGTTGGTAGCATAGGATTGGTTCATTGCAGTTTGCAAGGCAAAGCATATATTCATTGCCATGAGGGGGGTTTCAGATGAAGTATGATTTTTCTGTGACCACCATTCCCATAGACAGACATCTGCTGCCTGAAGGAATGAGCAAAAAGGCCATCCCACCCTCCATCCCTGGGCTAAACCATGATTCTGTGCCCTATCGTGTAGAAAGAAAGCTGTCTCCCTTTCTGCATGAACAAACCACAGCTGGGTGGTGGTGGCGCATACCTTTAATCCCAGCACTCAGGAGGCAGAGGCAGGTGGATCTCTGTACGTCTGAGGCCAGAGCAAGCTCCAGGACAGGCTCTAAGTTATACAGAGAAACTCTGTCTTGGGAAAAAAAGAAGAAATCGCAATGTTAGTCTGACATGCTGTCCTCATTACCCACTTACGTGTCCTTCCTGAGTGCGTTAAAGGATATTATTGGTAGCCACTCCTAACATTTCCTTAAAGATTTCTTTATTGAAATCGCCCTTCCTCAGCTGGCCTAACAGTCCTTCACTGGGAGGGAAAAAAAAATGAATGGACAAAATAGATGTTTTCATTGAAGTTTCTATCTGGGCGTAATACTTTTGGCCTCCCGGTCCACCCAGGTTGTTGGGCTGAGGAGCCCTGATCGTGGTATAGACTCTGGATGATCCTGGAGGTGGGGGATGGGAGCTGTCAGAGCTCATACTATAAGCTGGGTGCAGAGGCTAGCATGAGGAAGCTGGGCAGAGTCCATAAGACAGACCCGAGTATGAATGGACCATAGGGCCTCTAGAGCAGGAAGCCTGGCAAGCCAAGGCACTCACGGAAAAGCTCTTATCTCAACACGGGTGGCCCGGGACGCTGGATCCCCTCCACCATTGTCCAAGGAGCTGACCCAAAGCTTACCGACAGTCCCCAAAACTCTCTCCGGTGCCCTACCCCCTCATTGAGACAAGAAGTAATTTTCAGTATGGCCTCTAAGGCGTCACAAGGTCTCTCAATAAAGTCAGTCCTCCAGAGTCCCCTTGGCCTGACCCCATGACCACCCTGAAGGCCCAGGCGCTCTTCCTGAGCAAAGGGAGCAGGAACCATTTTGTCTAAACACACCTTCCAACCCCACACCTCTTCTGCCTGCATCCTCTCCACAGATTGTTTCATTTGTTTTGAGAGAATGTGAGGAGGGGGAGAGTGTTGGCGGAGCCTGTCAATCTGTTGCCTCAGCCACGCTATCACCAGTGTTTTGACACAACACCCACAGTAGCAGTGAAATGTTTATGTCAGGCCCTCCTGTAGGACGCCCTCCCTAATGGCGACCTTAACCAGCCTGGCTCTGGGTGTGCCTTCTGGCCCGCCTCCAAGCAGTTTTTCTTTTCCTTTCTGGTTTTTGTTTTGTTTTGCTCTGAAGACATTTTGCAGCCTCAGTTTTCTCTTTGTTGCTTCCCTGCCCTTCTGCTCCCTAACTTGAAAGGCTTCTGGTTTTTGCAGAGTCTAGCAATGGTCAGCGTGAGCAGTGAAATCTCATCAGAACTGAACAGATGAGCACAGCTCATGCCCATCCCCATGGTTCACTATCTGGAACGGAATCAAAGAAAGAGGAAGAATATTTGATTTGGGGGCTTTGTAGGACTTTCTAGAGTCTTGGTTTTTCATTTAATATACTTGGGCAATGATTCAGGCTCATTGTCGGCATTCGGTAGGTGTTGGGGAGTTAGCTCAGCACTACCTCCTCTATTCCTGCCGCGGGGATGCTCTCTAAATTACTTGGAGTCATATTAAAAGAGGTGAACTCTGGCTGGCGCACGACTTTAATCCCAGCACTCGGGAGTCAGAGGCAGGTGGATCTCTGTGAGTTCAAGACCAGCCTGGTCTACAAGAGCTAGTTCCAGGACAGGCTCCAAAAACTACAGAGAAACCCTGTCTCAAAAAAACAAAACAAAACAAAACAAAAAAGAGGTGAACTCTTGTCAGCCTCACTTGGCCCTGAGACTGTCTTCCATCTTCTCCAATCAGAGGATCGCTTCATCAGGGGCTGAAGCCCGCGCAGCCCCTCCCTTCTGATTCCAGCAGATGCACCAATCTACGTTCCCAAAAAAGGGACAAACAGACACAGGTTTTAGATGGGAGGGGAAGACGGGAGGCTTGAGGAAATCTGAAATTTGAAACTGTTCAACACCAGCATGAAAGCAAATGTCACCGGGGCTCAGGGGGGCACCAACCACTGCGTACTTGTGACAATTAGAGCCACGGGAATGGACTTGGCTGCAGGAGCTGTGCAGTTTGTCAGCTCGGAGAGAGCAATATAGAAGGTGAAATTGCACATGCAAGATGAGAAATGTTTATTAAAAACTGAAAAGAACTGACTAGGTTATGGGGTGGTGGTCGACCTTAAAAAGGGCAAAACTCCCCAATGTCATCATAGTATTAATAAAGAGCTGAAGTATTCTTGATATACATGAAGAGGCCTTGGGGGCCTGAGAAGGTGGCTCAGCTGGTAAAGGCGCCTGCTACCCAGACCGAATTCAATCCCCGGAACCCACCTAAAAAAAGTGGAAGGAAAGGATAGACTCTGGAGTTGTCCTCTGGCCTCCAGATGCGCTCCGTGGCCTGTGCACTTGTGCAAACTCAAACATACAATAATAAGTAAGTAAAGGAGTGGATAAATAAACTTAATTCTTCGAAAGTCCAGTGACTTCTTGGTACATGAGAGTCTGTGGGTGTCATAGTGCCCCGGGGTGGAAGGGTTAGGTGTGATTCTCGGAAATGTGCCAGAAGGGAAAACAGGTTCTGCCGGCAGCAGTGTGGTTTGGGATAGGAGCTTGGCCTGGCATTGCTGTTCCCTGTGAGCCCAACCTGCCTCCTGTTTGGAGTTATAAAAGAGCCAGGAGGGAACAGGGCAAACCCATTCCCACAAAGAAACCAGTCTGAAACACAAAGGTCTCTAGCATCTGCAGAGAGGGCAGCAGTCCCCACTGTGTGTCAAGAGAAGAACTTTGGAACTAGGAACTTTGAGCTGTCCCACTTTGAGTTAGACAGACTGGCAGGTAAGGCCAGGCTCCGTGCGTCGTTGGTACCTAATTGGCTGACGTCTTTTAATTTATTTATACCGGTCTTTGATTCTAACGAAGTTGTTCAGCCCCAGAACAGTGAACAGAGATGACACGAACCCACGCTTGCCCCCAGAATTATTTTCCTTTCGTTGGTTATAAATACCTCCGCCTCATTGTGGTTGACATGCTGTATGCTAATAGAGGCGGGAGCCCTGGTGCTGCAGAGGACTGAGCGAAGCTGGTGACAGTGGCCTTGTCCAGAATAGCGCATGGGAGCTTTCTTATCTCTCTCTGGCAGGAGCTGCTGTGGGCTTCCTGTGGGAAACCAGGGGCAAGCTCTGCTTTCCTCTTGTTGTTCGACTTCCGCCTCCCTCAAGACTGTTCCCAGCACCGTGGTTATCTTTGTGTCTTCAAACGTGGCACAATCTACTTCCTCAAGAGCTTGATGTATTCTTAAGACTTAGGCAAGTGCCCCTCCCCCACCCCCAGTCTCTTTTCAAGTGGTGTTATAGAGGCAGGTCTTCAATGACATTCTATTTTTATGGCTCTGACAAAGAGGGGAAAATAATAGCCCCTAAATTAGAAAAGAGCCACAGAACCTGTCCTTTTCATTCGGAGGACCTGGCAAGCAAATGGAGTCTACAGTTTCCACAGTAAGGTTTGATTGACCCTTAATAAATGCCCTTCGAGGCGAGGATGGCAGTGGGAGAAGGGGTTCGGAGGCCAGTGGCCCCAAGTGAGCTGAGCCGACTGTATTTCCCTTGGGAAATGACTAGGTTTGCCTTTACGCAAACATACTTCTTTGCATTCCCTGAAGATGAAGTGGAACATGTTTTAAGATCTTTAAGGAAGCCTCCCTCATCCTTTCCAATGCTTGAGGGGCAAAGGTACCCGAAGCCTTCTCTTCCCATCAGGGGAGAAATTGTGAGTGCGCATGTGTGTGCCAGCACATAGGCGTTGGTACGCAGATTACGCATGCTCCTGTACATACTGAGGCTGTGGCAAGGGTGGGCTGGCAGTAGCAGTTCGTGATACCAGTTCCGCAGCCTGAAATTCAGAATGTTGATCATAAAAACAAGGGAAAAGTGACATCTATATCATTGTCCCGGGACTCTATTGTTACAAGGCTTCTAATAGAAGTTGGTTCTGTTTCGTTATACTAATCAATAAGCGCAAAAAATGTTCACTTCTGTTACCTGACAATTCCCAAAAATAGCAGAAAACTCCTAAGCATCCTAAGGAAGGATCAGTCCTTGTTCTTTTTATTTTAAACCTTTTCATTTACCTATAAGGTGGTTTTGGTGGCGGTGGGAATTGAACTTAGACATTGGGAGAGGTCTGACGTATGGACCAGGTATAGACATTCAATTCTTGAATCTAGTTATAAAGGTGGCATTGTGGTTGTAATAGAAGATGTGTATACTCTTTAGCAATCCCCTACAGAAGCATGTATGTCTAACTATAAAAACTGGGCTGTAGGAGGCAGGGGCATAGCTCAGTGGTAGGACAGTCATGTAGCCTGAGGCCGGGGTTTCATTCTTAGGAACACATACACGCACCTGGGTGAATAAACAGCATAACCACATCTGCAGGTCAGGAGCAGGTGAGTACAGACCAGGAGAGTACTCTGGGTCATGGGGAGAACTAAGCCAGCAGACATCATCCTGGAGGCAGGTCCCAGCTCAAGGTCCCTGGAGGATCTCCTGCCCACCCCAGCCCTCTCTCCTTCTCCCTTGCTCTGCTCTCCCACGCTTAGTTCATGTGAGCAGTCACTGCTCTGTGATACTTAGGACCTGTCCCTCACTCCCTCTGGAAACCATTTTAAAACTCCTCCTTGTTTGAGAATCTCCAGGTTCTTCTGTCTGAGTCATGCTCAAATTGTGTCCAGCTTTCTGCTCACCAAAAGTTCTAGAGTACAAGACAATGAAATGCTTGAAAAGGGACAGAACACTGGCTGATCTTGCAGAGAACCTGGGTTCAATTCCCAGTATCCATAACTCCAGTTCTAGGGATCTGATGCCCTCTCCTGGCCTCCACAGATATGTGTGTGTATGTGTGTGTATGCACACATATTGCACAGACACAAGCAGATGAAACATCCAACCACATAAACAAAAAAATAAATCTTATTTTAAAAATTGAAAGAGCGCTGCGTGGTGGCGGTGCACGCCTTTAATCCCAGCACTCGGGAGGCAGAGACAGGCGGATCTTTGTGAGTTCGAGACCAGCCTGATCTACAAGAGCTAGTTCCAGGACAGGCTCCAAAGCCACAGAGAAACCCTGTCTCGCAAACCAAAAAAAAAAAAAAATTGAAAGAGCAAGAGTTCATAGACTTTAAGAACCAATGCTGTTACCACTTTCTATGATAATTAAACACTTGAAGCCCAAGAAGTTAAGACCTTGCTGTGATAAGACCAAACTTGGAGAGAAATTAATTAAATTAAAAACGATTCCAAGATGTTTGTTTCCATGGACACTTACTTAGCTCTGGGAGGAAAAAATGATGACTTAACTAAATATGACTTAAAGCCACCCTGTGTAGATGTGAAATGCCATCATTTTCTCAGGGTTTTCATTTATTAATATAACACCCTTACCACTCCCACCATCACTGCCACCACACCCACCCACCACCACCACAGTGCCACCCCACCACTACCACAGTGCCATCTCCACCCACCACCACCACCACAGTGCCACCACCACCATCACCACCACAGTGCCACCGCACCACCACCACAGTGCCACCACCACCATCACCACCACAGTGCTACCACCACCACCACAGTCCCACCCCATCCCTCACCACCATAGTGCCACTCCCATCCTCCCACACACATGTTTGCATGCTACTTCCACCCACAAGGAACTAATTAAAATCCAGGCACTAAATGTCTTAACTGATCTATTTTCTTTTCTGTCTAGATCAGGAAAGATGTATGATAGCAAGCTGTTGGAGCATCTCCCTACTAGGTAGACACCGTTGCTGTTTTCAATCCCTAACTATAAGCAGAGGACATAAAACAAGGAGGGGCCTCACAAAGTTTGTAGTTTTCTCCCTGCAGACTTTCCCCACCAACTCTATCACTGCTCTGGCAGTGTAGTGATGACTTCCTCTTTTTCACAGATATGACTTCTGTCCCGAGAGTGAAGAGTCCTTGATCCTGAGTCCTGACAGCAATGTGGGAAACAGAATTGAGAGCATCACTCAGCGTATGATGGTCATAGAAGGAACCAACAAGGTACCATTTGTTTGAAACGAGTGTTGGGTTCATCTCAGAACATGTTCTTGGTTCTTGGTTCTAGGTTTATTAGACCCAGAAGTAGTTGCCTTTTCAGTCACATTTCTGGGGTGGGACCTGCAATCCACCCAAGTGCTGGGATTAATGCCACACACTACCAGGTGATCCTAGCCTACAACTGTGCCTGGGTCCTTCTGGTGTACACACAGTGGAATCCTAGTAAATAAAAACTGGTACAAGGCTTCAACCCAAATTTCAACATTTCTATCTCCCAAAATATTATGTCCATCCTCTGTTCCTGCAAGGTGGAGTCTAGGCTGGGTGTGCAGACACACACCGTCTATCAAGGTCCCCAAACTAACAGGGTCCACTGTGGATTTCTCCTCTTCCACTCTTGTGCCCATCACTTTCTGCTTCCCCTGCTGAGCCTGGGGAAGAGCGGGTGCCCTGTGAGTCAGAAAGGCCCAGTGGACTCCAGGTCAAGGAGCTTTCTCACAAATAGGGAAGGAGGGGCTTAGAAAGCAGCTGTTGTCGGGCCTGCGGCTAGCAATGCTTTACAAAACAAATCACACAGAGCCTGGCCAGCATCTATTTATACATGCTCATCTTGCTCTGTAGTAGAGACTTTCTCTAGAAATCCCACCCTCTCTTCAAGGAGGGTTATACGCAAAATATCCTTTTACTCTGCTGTGTCCTTGAATTAGGAGGAAAAGCAGATACATCATGTCCTATGTAGTATTCAAAAACAATAACTCTGCGTTCTTCTTTTCCCTTTTTAAAGACTTATTGTTTTTTTTTATCTATGTGTATTTGGGTTTTGTCTACATGTGTGTATGTGTACCACATGCATGCAATGCCTGTGGAGGCCAGAGGAGGGCCCTGGATTCCCAGAAACTGAAGTTTCTGATGGCTGTGAGCCACTGTGTAATTGCTAGGAACTGAGCTTGAGTCCTACAAGAACAAGGGCTCTGAGCCACTGAGCCATGGCTCCAGCTCTCCCAGCTCCCATTCTTCTTTCTCTTTCTTTTCTTCTTTCCTTTTTTCCTTTCTTTCTTCCTTCCCTCCTTTCCTGCTTCCTTCTTTCCTTTCTTTTTTTTTTTTTCAAGACAGGGTCTTACCCTAGCCCTAGCTAGCCTGAAATAAGCTCACAGAGATCCACCTGTCTCTGTCTCCTGAGTGTTGGGATTAACAGCATGCACTACTGCAGCCAGCCCTGCCGTTTTCAGTATCTAAACCTTTCTGAAGATGCTACATCCAGCATCCATTTTTGGCAAGTCAGAGTGGTTTCCCTATTTTAAACATGGGTAGCCCAAAGCCATACAGCATAAAAAGGTAAAGAAATTCAAACCAAAGTCTCCTGATTCTGAACTCTGCTCTCTCATGGCCAACTAAGGCAAAACAAAACAATTAATGAATCCAGTCCTGGCTGCCCTGGAACTCACTTTGTAGACCAACCTGGCCTTGAACTCACAGAGATCCATCTACGTCTGCCTCCAGAGTGCTGGGATTAAAGGTGTGCGCCATCACATCCAACCTTGCGTAAAATGTTCTTTACAGTCTAGAACTTTTTGCTTCTTTGGTACAGTTTGAAGTACATTAAAGTCCCACAGTGATTTCTCATTCACAGTCACACCATAGCTTTGTCCAGCAACGCTCCTCTGTGAACTGGTGTGGGTTGGGAAGCTTTCACACTGGGAACCCTGGAGTTGGGGGGGGGGTGTCTCAGGCATTTTGTTTTTTGTTGTTTAGGTCAGTGAAGGGCATAGAGGGAAATAAAATCCCCAAATTCTATTTCCTTGTTGGCAAGCTTTAGCCCACATTTGAAAGTGGCTAAAAGCAAGCATTGAATTTTCCTGTTGTTGAAGTAAATTGCCAGGTCTGGAGGTTTGTGAGTCTAACATCAGAAGTGTGTAGAACCCTGTGTTGATTTTGTAAGGCTGGAGAATGGGGACAGCCTGACTGCATTGCTATGGACTTGTGTGAGGGGACAGGAGGAAGTGTGTAGATATCCTGAGGTCCCATGACATGCAGTCATACTAACCACAGAGCTATGGCTTGTGGTCCAGGTCCCACACAATCCCTGGCTATGTTTTCCCATCATGTGGTTCTACTATGCCACTGAAGGTTCATTTTGGCTCTTCCACAGGCTTTATATACCTACTTCCATCTCTCCCTAAAATGCTTAGGATGTGTTAGAAACATCCTGAGATTAAAATCACCACTTCATAAATAGATTTTTAAAAAATCCTTGTTGTGGAATATTTGATTACACTATGAAGATTGTGTCCTACTAAGACACCTTCTGATTGGTTTAATAAAGAGCTGAATGGCCAATAGCTAGGCAGGAAAAGGTTAGGTGGGACTTCTAGGGACAGAGAGAACTCTGGGAAGAAAAAGGCGGAGAGATGGGAGGAGACACAAAACAAGCAGGATGTTCAGGAGGAGAGGTAACAGCCACAAGCCACATAGAGTGTAGATTAATATTAATGGGTTAATTTAAGTTATAAGATCTAGTTAAAAACAAGCCTAAGCTATAGGCCAAGTTTTCATAATCAAAAGAAGTCTCTGTGTAATTATTTGGGAGCTGGCAGGAAAGAGAAAGACTCATTATAAACCCTTGTTCTAGAAATTGAGCTGATGGACATATTACCTCCATTCAGTCTTTTCCATGAGTCTCAAGCAATATTACTAAGTTACTTAGTAACCTTACTAAGACACAAACTAGAAGGAAGAAATATGAAGAAATCTAGGCTAACAGTTGCTAGTGACAGGTTTTTTTATTGGTTGGTTGAGTTTTGGGGGGGCTTTTTAAAAGTCTTTTTGTTTTTTGAGACAGGGTTTCTTTGTGTATTCCTGGCTGTCCCTGAACTTGTTTTGTAGACCAGGCTCGCCTCAAACTCAGACATCTGCCTGCTTCTGCCTCCCAAGTGCTGGGATTAAAGCTGTGCAGCACCATGTTTGGTTTCTAGTGACAGGTTTGATGAGTATCCCTGGGTCATAGAAAAGGACCTGTAGCAAGCATTCCTTTAAGAATGCAGAGCCATGCAGGACCGGAAACCTGAGTAATTATCTACTCCAAACTAGTTCATCGACAGAGGGGTTTTTATCTTTGAATATTCTTATTTCCTATGTTCATCCACTGTCTAGGGTCACTGGATATTAAATCAGTGTAAATGAGTTGTTACAACTTCTCTGACTGAATCAAATGTGAATATCCTGAATTAGAGTTTAGCCTCGTACTTTTGTCTTCATTGCTGGTCCTCAGTTCTCTTCTATTTGTGTTTCCATTTGTGGAGAATAAGAACTAATTATAGAATTAATATGTCTTGAGATGTCCTGTTAGTGTGCCCTAGAAAACAAATGATTACAACTCTAAATATCTGTTACATCTCAAATCTCCGACACTTTCTCTTTTCAAGTATAAAGGAGATAATTTGGTGTTCCATTCTGCTATTTTTTCATTTTCCCCTTTGGTTGTGAACATTAATCAGGTTGGTCCCTTTAACACAAGGGACTCATGAATCCTTACTTACTGTCCCTTGAGAAGCTATCTTGTAGTCCAACCAAAGGATGTTGAGTATGGTCACATTTAAGCTCCTACCTCTGACCTGACCTGGTTTATAGTCGTCAAATATCTTTCATGGAGTTTATGCTGTTTTTCAGACAGGGTCTCACTATGTAGCCCTGGCTGGCTTGCCTCAATACATACACTAGGCTGGCCTCCATCCCACAGAGATCCACTTGCCTCTGCCTCCTGTCGCTGGGACCAAAGGCGTGCACCACCAAACCCGACCTATATCTTTGATGTTCTATGAAAAAAATTTTCATTTTATAACTTTAACACATATTCACTAGAAAAAGAATATTCTAGAAGTGAAGTAACTTTTAGTGAAGTTGATCATAGGTTTTACATTTCACCTTATGGTAAAAAATTGTTGTTTTTTTTTTCTCTCCAATTCATTCACCAATCCTTTCGAATCATATCGGTTAGAAAAAAGAGTTTCAGTTTGTGTGCAATTCTATCCCAGAGGGAAAGCAGCATTTAGCTCGTGTCACCAGCTGGGGCTGATTACATGGGCTATTTTCGCAGAAAATTCCTTCCAAATGGTAGGCAGACCCTTATCAACAGGTTTTGTTACTCAGTGTGACAGGTTTGGATGGGTGAACGATTGGAGATTGAGAGTGTGTTCTAGAATTCCACACACCAGGCCAGCTGCTCTTCCCAGGCCTGTCTGCGGTCTCTGTTGTCTTTGGGATCTTCATTTAAACCTCCAAAAGCACTGATTGCCTTGTTTAACAGACTGATGCCCCATCTCACAGGGCCAAGATTCAATGAGATAATGCTGTCCAGTGCATATCAATGACAACATGAAGATCCCACCACAAAGAAATAATAAACACTCTCACCAACGTCATTTCTACTTTAACAGAAACCGTGGTGAGCTTCCGTTCTGGAGGATGTTTGCCTGTGTAAAAGTTATCTTGTTTTGGAAGGCATCATTCAGGCAAAGAAAAGTAATACTTGAATCACAGTTATTTCTCTATGATTGTATGACATGGATTCATATCACCCCTGGGCATCTCAGAAAGTCTGACAGCCTTCAAAAATGGTTGCCACTCTTTTAAATAATCTAGGCAGGCCTATTTATTTATTTGTTTGTTTGTTGTACTTTATGTGTGTAAGTGTCTTGTGTGTATGTATATCTGTGCACCGTGTGCATGCCTGGTACCCATGGAGGTCAGAAGAAGGCATCAGATCCCCTGGACCTGAAGTTACAGATTATTGTGAGCCACCATGTGGGTACTGGGAATCACATCCCGGTTCTCTGCAAGAATGAGTGCTCATACCACTGAGCCATCTCTCCAGCTACGCTGTGTGCAGCTCTTAAATATGGCAAAGGCACCCATGAAGGCTGGCTTCACCTTGTCACCAAGCCCAGCCCCTCAGCTGCACTGTATGCAGCAGAATCAGTCATTTTAACAGCGGTACAGATGCGACTCACTGAGGCAGGGAGGGACTGTCTGAAACGTCAAATATTCTCAAGCCAGCAGAAGTGGGTTTCTGCTTCCTTACCGGACGACAATAAATCCAAGGATCTAAATAAGTCTGTGTGGGCCCTTTAGGATGGACAGTAAGAACTTCCTAAGGAAGTTGGGCTGGTGCTGGCTGCAAGCAGAGGAAGGCCTCAGGGCAGCCACTGGCTACTGAGCACCCTGTGAAGAGCTTGAGTGTGCCAGAGCCCAAGTCAACACTGGGGGTCACAATGTGCTTGGCTGTCTCTCTGTCCTTTCAGCCACCACCAACTAACAGTCTGCCTCACAGTGCCCTGCCCCCAACAAGCTTGTCTTGTCACAGCTGTCTTAGCTCCCCACAGCTTCCATGACTCTTGTTAGTGTGTATAATAATTACAAGAAGGTGGCTCTCAGAACCCATCAGTCCACACTCTTCATTAAAATTAACAACCAAAATAAGGAGAGAGGCAACTGAACTCCTTTCAGACTGTTCTGCACTGGCCTCCTGCCTTGCAGAACCTTACACAGGGAATGATTCCAAAGACTTTTAGAAGTCATTGGCCGTGGGGACTGCCGTCCTCCCCTGTGTCTTCCCGTTGACATCCTGGCAGCGCCTTCACAGCCGCGTCATGAATGTCCAAAAAACTGAATGAAAAATACCACCTCTTACAGCCTTCTTCGTTGTCTTGAATTTTGATAACACCTAGACGATCTATGAGTGCATATGATTAAGGGGATACTTCCAATGATCAGGGAGCCATTTGGGAGAAGAAAGGAGAAAGGCATTAGTGGACTGAAAACACTGAGCATGCTTTTAGGCTTCTTTTCGGATTGTATTTTATGTGTAAGAAATGTTCTGCTTGTATGTATGTATATGCACCACAAATGTGCCCAGTGTTCACAGAATCCCTGGAACTGGAGTTACAGATGGTCGTGAGGTGCCACTGAGTGCTGGGAACTGAACCCAGGTTCTCTGTGAGAGCAACAAGTGCTCTTAGCCACCAAGCCACCTCTCCAGCCCTTGGTCTATAGATTAAAAACAGAAATGCCTTCGTTTCTTAGAGGAGTTGAGAGGCCACACGTAAAGTGCCCACCACATTGCTTAACCACTCAGAAAATGTCAAGGACCCTTATGGAAATGCTCGCTCGGGAACATGCCTTAGCCTCACATGGCATAATATTCATCACCAGTCAAGACTCCTAACTCACCCAGAACCCTCAGAACTGCACCATAGTCCACAACCAGTTATTTGGGTCCTAGAATACAGTCTAGGGTCTCTAAGAAACTGGATCAACTTTTGTGTATTTATGTGAAGTATTAAAAAGCAGCTTTAAATTTTTTTCACTGCCCGTCCATGGGATGGTGGCTTTAAATAAGTGTAAGAGTGCTCAGCACTGTGTCCATAGTTCGTATTTCTTCCTTTAAAGGAGACAGCGGCTCTCTTTAAGCTGCCTGAATTTTTGCCCCATTGCTACAGTAGACTTTATTATTTCATTTGAAAAGTACTTTCCATTTCATATCAACTTGACCACTGTCTGGGCACAATCCTGCTAAATCACAGTGTGAAAATGTCAGCTTCTATCTTCATTTCTGGAGACTGAGAATGCATAATCTATAAACACACACATACATAGGACTCTTAGCTTCTTAGCTTCCCAGCTCCTTCAAGACCTTGGGCGGGGGTGGCTAAAGGACATATCCTTTGACTGACTGAGCCCCCTTTCTTTCCTTCTGTCCTTACATACCCACTTCACGTGCCCACACAATGTCTCTTGTGGCCAGCTGGCACCTGTACTCTCTGGTCACTCAAACAAGGAAAGGCCTGGGCCTCACCTGTTCCTCTCACAGATGTGGCCTGACCACCCCATGGGGTGGGACGTGCAATCCCACAGCTCAACTTCAGGTCTGTGATTGTTATGCCAACAGACTGAGATAAGCCTAAAACCCTGCCTGTGAGTCGGATGTCATGGGCTCCGGTCTCCTGAGGACCTGCCTTCCTGTTATTTTTCTGTTCGTGCTGGGGCTCCACAAGCAGAGAGCTTGCGGGGCGGCTACCACCCTGGCCTGCAATGCCCTCTTTAAAGGCTACATGAATGGAATAGGTGAATCACCCGAGCCCTGGAGTGGCTTAGGCCGCCTCAGAAGGTCCCTGTCCTCCAGCTGAACTTTGTCTCTCTTTCACAGACGGTTAGCACCTTGGTGGTGGCCGACTCAAGAACTTCTGGAATCTACAGCTGCAAGGCCATCAATAAAATAGGGACTGTGGAAAGAAACATAAAATTTTACGTCACAGGTAAGCTATACTGACTCTGCCTACAGAGAGACTGGGTGGCCTCAGTCAGCTGTCTTTGTTTTGAACACCCCTAGTGATTTTTTTTTAAAACATTCCATAGACACGTCCAGCTATGAGTACCACCAGTCTTGCTCCCAGGAATAGAATTCCACATCACTGGCTTCTCTTAAGAGCCCCTTCCCTGAATTCTCTTTCTCATACTGGATTCTCAAATTGGGATCCTTTATGCTCAGTTTTGGACCCCCTTCAGGACCTACCCCAGGTCTGGCCCCTTGTTCACTCCCAACCCCTATGATGTTAGAGGGTTTTTTGTTGTTATTGTTCTTGGCTTGATTTGGTTTAGGATTTTTTTTGTTAGTTTTTGTTTGTTTGTGGGGGGTTGTTTTGGGGTTTGTGGAGTTTTTTACTTAGAAATTCATAGCTGAAGTACTTCAGACTACTGGGGTCTAAGACTGAAACTGAAATTTGTCCATCATAGTTAATGGGCTATGTCTGAGCATTTAGGGATTTTTAATTTTAAACCCGTTGGGCTCTGCAAATCTTACAACCTGCAAGGCCCACGAGTGGCACTCCCTAAGTCCCTCCCCGGCTTCAGGAAGGAAATAAGGAACTCGGTGTCTAAAAGCAATCGCCTGGCTCCCCCAGGTTCTGAGGAAACCCGGGCAGTGTGCCAACCCTCTGGAAACTTCACACCACACGGAAGTCTCCAGAAAGAACTAGACAGGACTAATTTCATGGGACAGTTTGCGTTGTTAGATGATAGGAGTCTGTGGCCGGTGAGCCAAGCCCTAGAGAATCTAGGCCATGGAGAAAACCTGAAAATCATTCTCATAGGTCAGATGTGAACAGTGCCCCTGCATTTTCTGGAGAGAGGAGAATGCCACAGCAAAGGCCCCCTAGATCAAGGCTAGGTTCCCACCTTCTCACCTTAGAGGAATAGAAAGGAGTGCATGTCTGTGTCCATTCCCAGCAGGAAAGTCCTTTGCTGGGGAAGGATGATTACCAAGATTTCCCTCCGACTAGTCTGCAAGTAAATCTAGGTTCTTTGGACTAAACACGAAGGTTTGCATTATTCTTATGTTTAGTTGGAAACAAGTTTTTACAATCTGAATCCGCAGTCAAAGCATGTGTGGTTTGGAAGATGATAGACTGGACAGTGCCTTGGATTTTGAACTTTCGACGCATCTGTGTTGAACAGTCCACTAGCTAGCAATGGTTGATGGCACTAGCGGAACAGCGCGTGCCAAATCTGGTGTATCAGCACAGGCCCAGGTTCCCCCAGGAAAAAAGATGAGGGCATCTACCATTTGTGTATGTCCTAGTATCAGTACGTACCTGCAGCGGTAATATAGTGTTTGAATTTACTCTCTGGTACCACCACTGGCCAACAGATAGAAGCCACATATGCAACTTAAACTCTTCCGGGGACTACAGAGATGGCTTAGTGGTTCAGAGTGCTTGCTGCAGAGAACTAGGGTTTGGTTCCCAGGATCACATCAGGTGGCCCACAACTGCCTGAAATTCCAGTTCCAGGCGATTCTGTGCCCTCTTTCAGGCCCCCATGGCAACTGCACACACATGCACACAGCCACATATAATAAAAAGAAAAGAAATCTTTTAAAAAATTTTTCTAGTGTTCATTTATTTTATAGAATAATGTTTTAGAGGCTGGATGATGGTGGCACACGCCTTTAATCTCAACACTTAGGAGGCAGAGGCAGGCAGATCTCTGAATTGGAGGCTAGCCTGGTCTACAGAGATAGCCAGTACTAAATTAAGAAACTCTCTCAAAACAACCCCCCATTTAAAAAAAAAAGATTAGCTTTATTTAAGCCAATACAATAAAATACTAGATTACATTTTTAATATGTTATCAACACTTGATCCTCTGATAAAGAAACAGAGCATGAGGCACAAGGGGCTGGGAAGAATGTGAACAGAGAGGGAAGAGGCTGGACTCATCCCTGTGTGACCAAAGCTAAGAGAGACTGCCACTGGGGACCAACGATGCTTCTCTAGCTGCTGACTCATCTAAAATCGCTCCATAAGCTTTGCCATGTGTCCTGACTTCTTGTAGACAGCTGTACCTTCATCTGGACCTCAAGGCCAGGCCAGGCTAGACTTGGAGTCCAGGGGGGCTGTTCAGGCTGCTGAGCAGGCTGTAGCCATACCTGGCTTTCCTCACACTCCATCCCCGTGGGTGGGGGACCATGCACACTTCCGTGCCCACGTCTGCTCCCCTGCCTTTGCCCCTGAACCTCTCACTGAGTCTTCTTCAGGCCGCTTCTTGTCTGCCGGCCTACTGGCGAGCACAGTGAAGAACGAGCAGCCTGAGAAGGCCCACCCTCTGGCCGAGGAATGACTGAACCGGTCTAGAGGCGCACTTGGGAACCATCTGTCTTTTTCTGGGAATTTTGGCACACCACACACATACCACACACCACCACAGCCTTGAGCCTTTTCTAGAGTAAAGTGACAGAGGCTCAGGGTGGGCACGCTCCTTTGGCCCATAGATGTGTCACATTAGAGGGAAGGGGCCAACCAGAACAGACCAGATAAAGGTCCAGGAGGGGACACATCTCCTTTGGAGGCTTGTTCTGGGAGAGGCCATGCCAAGGGGAAAAGAAACACATGCCTGCTAGAAGCTCACAGCACTTCTGAAAACACAAAAAGTTCAACTAAAGCCCAAAACAGCTCATAATCTAGGCCTGGCTGTGTAGGGCAAGCTTTTCTCCTCACAACTCTTGTCTACCAGCCCTGGCAAGCCTACATGTGGGTTGATGAGAGAGTGAGCTGCTTATAGTCACTGTTAGCTTTTAGCTAATTATTTTATTTTAAGACAGGGTCTCACTATGCATCCTTGGCTGTCCAGGAGCTCATATGTAAACCTGACCAGCCTTGAACTTACAGAAGTAACTTATACCATGAGAGCCCCCTCCCCCTCTTGTCATGTAGGTGGCCCTGAGTTCAAACCCTAGGATACCCTACCCCTAAAGTGGCTGTGTAAACTTTTAATGCTGCAAAGATTGATTTGGTGATTTATTGATTCTCATTTTAATTATGTCCCTCTTCTTAAAACACAGTGATTTCCCCTTCCTCCATGGGGAAGCAGCTCTTGTACCTAGAAACTAAGCAGAGCTTTCTAGTGACTATTCGTGTTCTTTCAGGGACGATTACTGACAGTTTTCAGTGCAAGTAAAGTGTTCAGTGTTTCAAGTAAGATGACAAGCACCCTTTTCAGTGTCTATGTAGGGCTACCCAGTCAGGTGACAATGCCTGCCCACGGGCATGGTCTGCCTACAGGATTGCCTGTGTCTCCAGAGGGAGGCTGGCTTCTTTCCTGGACCCCATCCAGATGAGGAGTGTTATTTGGTAACAATGCCTCGGGAGGGCTCAGCTGCTGTTCTCATTGGCAGAGCTGGAGAATGCTTTCCTAGGTCCATTTCTATATTCAGACTTAAAAAAAATTAAGGAGAAAATCCCTCTGGGTTTATTAAACAATGATATTTGTCTACAATCTTCTCGAGATCAAAAGCAAACACTGAAGGGGGTTGCACTGAGAAACAGAAAATCCTAAGGGCTGTCTGATGGCTTCAGATGCATCTCCACCCCAGAAACAGGGTTGCAAGATAGATCTGAGGGTTTTCCTAGTTGTTTGTTTGTTTGTATTCTCTTCTCTGGGTGATTTTGCATGCTTTTTTTTTTTATTTAATTTTATTTTTTCTGGCACCCGGTGTGACTATGAGGGTGAAGCCGGAACAGCGGCGATGTCTTATCTCCCTCGTTTCCCAATGTCACTAAATGCATTTTATTTTGAGATTCTTGGTGGCACTTGGCAAAGATAAACAAAATCTTCCATCAGGAAATCTGTGAGCTATTTCCCCAGGAAGTTTCAAATCACTAAAGTAAATAGAAACTCCGTACATGACCTCAGTGGTGTGACTGGGATCCCTGGGTGCCAACCCACCGGGCTGAGTCCAAAGGAGCGCAGAAAGGCTCTGGTCTTAGGAGAAGGGCTGCATGCAGCCTTCTGTCCTTGTGTCTGTGTGGATGATGACAGCGAATGTAAAACAGATGCTGAAGGAGGGGCCGCTGTTGTGGCTGTTTCAGACACCTTACCAGGAGGCTACAAACAGCTCTCAAATGCTGCTGTGTCCTCTGTCCCATCCTCTGATTCTCATTTTCAACCAAGAGCATCTCCCCTCTCTGCCTTGCTCCTCAGCCACCACCACCTCACAGGCTGTTGTCACCCCCTGCTTCCAGGTTTCAAATGAATACTTGGCATTTCTTCAGACAAGACATTTTATAATACAGCCAAAGCCAGAAAAATCAGAAAAACAAGCAACGTGGGATTTAGGAAAGAGCTGATACGATGTCTAATTTTGGACTATTGTCCCCTTAAGGTTTAAAGGTCCCTTTATACCTTTGTGTACGGAGGATAATAATAACAACAGACAACAGCTCTTTTCATCTTCAAAGCTCTTTGTAAAATGTTGGCCCAAATTCTTTGCTCAAATATAGATACATAATCAGTAGCAAGCAATGGGAAGATATTGAGAATAAGTCAGTTCAGGGCCAGTAGCCATGAACATTCTAGAATGGCATGGAGGAGCCTGTACCCCTAAACCCAAGTGATGGTTTTGGAAGGACCACAAAGAGGTAGGGTACGCAGGCTGGTGTAGAGTGGGAAGGGGTTTAGAAGACATAGAGAAAGGATGACAACTGACCCTCAACGGAATGACTTTTGTTGACATCATTGCCTTCAAAACCATTTCTTATTGTTTCTAAGACTGTCTTAAGTAGCCTGGGTCCTCTTCAAACTTCCTATATAACTAAGGATGGCCTTGAACCCTTGGCCCGCCTGCTTCTACCTCCCAAGCGCTGGATGACAGCTGTGTGCCTCCATACCCCACTCCTTAGAATGATTTTTTTTAGAGTAAATATGACCTCCCCACCTCTGGGGCTGGGTACACTAACTAGACAAATTCTCTGCCACTGAGATATGCTCCCGGCCCTAAATTTGACTTTTAAAACTATTGAACGTGTCTGGAATCTGGAAACTGGTCCAGATTTGCCTACATTTTCAAAAGAAAACTTGTTGCCTTTTGTGTATGAGTACAAGCATTCCCACTAGACGACATGAGTGGGTGAGGAATCTGGTTGTCCTCTGGCCCCCTGGACTAGTAGAGAGACCTGGAACTCTGTTCAGAAGCAGCAGGGAGGAGGCCACTCTGAAGTAAGGGCAATCCCTGAAGGGCTGGCACGGACTGGCCCTGACCAGTCTTTCCGGCTGGGCTCAGTTGAAAGGAGCTGTTTGGAACTAGCGTGCCTGTACACAGACCTTGGAGTTTTAGTACACGTTGCTCTTAGGTCGTTTTATTATTTTACTCTCCTCGAATACCAGCTTACCAGGACTGTATATGATAATGAGATGGGGAATGAGGTTCTTGTTCCAAGTTAGGAAAATCATTTCACCATGCTAAGCAACTGGGGACAGATAAGAAAAAGTTACCTGCCCCGAAACTGCCCTAATTTTGCATTTCCTGTGTCACTTGGGATGGGCTCAACTCCACAGGCTCTCCCTGCTTTGTTTGATCACTTCCGCTAACATAAAAAGACAGAACCCTTGTCCGGGCCGATGTTTAGAGGATCTGTGGGGGAATGAATAGTTCTTAAAATGTCTGAGTAACTCATTGGGAGACACTGGTCTGAAGTTCTTTGTTCTTATTTTCTAGATGTCCCGAATGGCTTTCACGTCTCCTTGGAAAAGATGCCCACAGAAGGAGAGGACCTGAAACTCTCCTGCACGGTCAACAAGTTCCTGTACAGAGACATTACCTGGATTCTGCTCCGGACAGTTAATAACAGAACCATGCACCACAGCATCAGCAAGCAAAAAATGGCCACCACTCAAGAGTATTCCATCACTCTGAACCTTGTCATCAAGAATGTGTCCCTGGAAGATTCGGGCACCTATGCCTGCAGAGCCAGGAACATACACACAGGGGAAGAAATCCTCCGGAAGACAGAAGTTCTCATTAGAGGTGAGCACTGCAACAAAAAGGCTATTTTCTCTCGGAGCTCCAAGTTTAAAGGCAGGAGGAATGATTGTACCACACAGAGTAATGTCAAACATTAAAGGACTCATTGAAAGTCACGGTTGTCTCCTATCATCTTGGTTTATTGTCACTGTTGCTAGCTTTCAGGCCCAGAGGAGACGCTCCTCTCAAAATGAGTTTGGACACGATAGTGTAATAAGGAGCCCCAGTGCCCGCTGGCCCAGGGCGCTCTCTGGGCGACCTGGTGTGTGTTTGGATGAAGATCCCTGTACTCTGCCTTCTCTTCTGTGTTCGCTCTTCTGTCTTCTCCTGCCTGATAGACAGCAACCTGGGACTCATCTTTTATTCCACTCTGATGCCAACCTCTTTTGATATTTTTTTTAAGTTGTGAAGCTGCACAAACTGAATAATTTAAGCAAATGCTGGTTCCTGCCAAAGATGGACACGAATAAGTTAATTTTTCAGCACAGGATGAGTACAGTTGAATTTGAGTCTTTGTCGGGTGTCTACCTGGTTTTATTTTTAACTGTTTCATTTGCTCTTGATTTGTAAATAGTACCTGGATAACAAGTTATAATGCTTATTTATTTGAAAGTATTTTTTTACATGAATTATGTTGATCTTAAACTGGGGGTTCTAAGATGGGTCCCAGGGGCGCAAGATATTGATGTAATTCTGAGAGCAAAGCTTTGTCCCAGTATGATTTATGAAGGACCACCAAGTCAGCTCCACCCTCCTCTGTCCATTCCAGGTAATTACACAGGTATTTCCTCAGTAGGGAGTCCAGCGATCAGGCACTGCTCCTCACTGCCCTGCACTGGACTGACAATCCCTGACAGCCGGAGAAAGTACAGCAAGCCTTCATTGTGAATATTCATGGCCCCTGGGCACTGTTGTAAAACCCTTTATCATGCTTTGCTGGCATCAGAGGTGTCCACAATCTGTGTATCCAGGACATATTGTGACTAGAGAGTTCATGCAGCCTTCTTAATATTTATTAGAAAACCTACCCACTAAAGAAGGAAAAGGCCACTTTCTCTGTATGCAAATGTTAATTGGATGTTTATGGGCATTAAGAAATTGCAAAAGTACAAGAACAGCATTAAAACTATTTAAATACATGCCTTTTAAAAAAAATCAAGAGCAATAACATTTTCAGCTTGCATTTGAAGGAAAGGTACTTAATATGCATTGTTCTGTTTCCATGTAGGATTGATCTTTGTATGTGAACTACAGGGGTGGGGGAAGCCAGCAATAATGACCAAAATAGCATGGCTGAGAAACAGTGGCTGGGCAGTTCAATGGGAGGTGATACCATGGCAGCTCTCAAGCTTGGGAACTCAGGAGCCTGCTTCCTCCTCTAGGCAACAGACTGGGTCCCGTGGCTAAACTAGCCTTTCGCGTGGGAATTGCTTTTGTTGAGTGTGAAAGAGTAAACAATAGCATTTCCCCCAAAGGCCGCTTTTATGGAGCCCCCAATGCTGTGAAAACAATCGGTAGCCTGGAAGGCTGTCAGCCCAGAGGAAAGAATAATCAATTGTGTCTTGAAGCCTTACCTATGGCTCCTTGGCCTGGCCTCTTTGTTCATTCTGAGGCAATATGTTCCTTCAGGAAACACAGCCTCAGCACCATTAAGAAGACTTTGGGGGCTCAGCTTTTAGGAAAGCTTTAAAAAAATTAAGAGTTTAGGGAGCCTTCTCAGAAAAACTGAACTGAGCATACAAAGCCTCCCAGTTCCTTCCCTGGGAGGAGGGAAGATGTGTGTATTCCAAGAGACAATTTGAAGAATTCCATTCACTTTTATGTAATTAATCCTCCCAGAAGATTCTTCTAAGAAAAGAAACTATTATTTTATAGGTTGTGTTTTCTCCTCCTTTGGGATAGGAAGAGAGATGAGGGCGAGAGAGAGACAGCTGAAGGAAAGGGGGATGAGGCTGGCTCCTCAGCCCCTTCCAAAAGTGGAGAAAAGGAAACCACATCCTTAGGGGCCTAGGACCTTGCCAGCAACACAGGGTCATCCCTAGGAAGGAATAGAACCTCTTGTGGGCAGTTGTCTTTGGCTACTGATAATCAGCAAGAGTATTCTGTTGATTCAGATTATTTTAGTCGAAGGGTCGGGTTTCTGTTTCTACCAACTATGTATGGGTTCCATGCACCTTTCTTCCTTAAGATGTCTCAATACATCGTTACAGAGTCTGGGGTAGAATTAACAAAATATGATTCTTAGTTTGAATGATTCTGTAGACAGTAGCCAAAACTGGGAAACTTAGCATACAAAAAAAAATTTCATAGATAAATCCTAATACTATATGCTTCCGTAGGTGTGTGTGAGCCTTGTATTGAAATGGAGTTCTGTGTTTATTCCGCAGCTTTTCTGCTGCTCCTGTGAAGTTTGTAGCATAAAATAGGCCCTTTGAATGTTCTTTGCAACATTTTTGTTAAAACAGACATTCTCTTCTAAGTACATCTGTCAGGGAAACTCAAAACCCATTTGTCCAAATGATATTATAAACTGCAGCTATGAAAATTATTGGTGTTTTACAGGCCCTGTATTGAAACTTCTCTTAAGGCCTGCGAGCAGTGATGGATTGTTGTATCGTAGTTAACACATTGGTCACAGTAAAATGTGCTGAAGGACGCTAGGTAGCACAACGGACTGGGTCTGGGTTTTAGGTTAAATCTGTCCAAGTCACTGTTCAATGCTCACTAGTCATGTGTTCTTTATTCTACCTTGTCATATCTCACTAATGTTCTGTAAAAGTGTCAACATTGTATCGAGCGAACGTGCACGAGTTATCATGTATGAAAAGTCTTTTTATGGGCTACAATTTTTTCCACAAGAGAAGCTGACAGGTTGCATAGAACATGGACACAGACATACAGGACTGGTTTTGGCTGTGAAGGTGAGCGAGAGGAGATGAGGCACTGAAAGCGGCCTCCTCACGCAGCCTCCTCGGGAGGAAGGGATCTCAGTCAGCCCATACTTCCTTCAACACTCTTGCCTTCAGATTTTATTTTGTGTAAAACAAGAAGGCTGATGATAAGCTCTGGAACCCCAAACCCTTGAGAAATCTCCTCATGAGTAGTAACCCTGCCTCGTTATCACTACTTTACCGTGTTATATGATGATTTCAAAATGGCCTTAACAGATGCTGACCCTGAGAGTTTCCCTGCAGGAATCTAAAGAGAAAGGGGACGTGGAATCCAGGCCACAGCAGTGTCACTTTGTAGCGTAACCATTCCTAAGCTGCGTTCTCCCCGTGTTAATGCCCTAAGATGAGGAACCAAACACGGTCAGAGAAAGCTCAGACCAGTGTGCAGAATATGTAAGTCACACCTAAACCCTTGGGGTTTCTGTCCTAGGATTTGCAAACGAGATGGAGAAGGAGGACTGGGGGGCAGGGGTGGGGATGGGGGATGACCTTAGGAGGCATTTCTGTTCTTGAGTCCCTGGTCCAATCCTGCCTCACTAGAATGTATCCGCATCAGCAGGACTGACCCACTACTTCATTTCCGCAGAGACACTGTACTCACTGGGGCCCTGGGGGTACTGCGGTTCCTGTGTGGGATTTTAATATTATAATGTATTGCATCTTAATGTATTAAGTTCATTTTTGTTGTACTATATTGGTTGGCATTTTATTAAACTAAATTGTATTGTACCATATTTGTATGTTTTAAGAGAAAATAATATAAAATATAATATTTGTGCTATTATATAGCGCAAAACCTACAATCTGTGCCTCTGCCTCTTGAATTAACTTTTTGGTTGCTTGCATTTGGGAAGGGAATGGAGGGAGGGAAGTAATCAATAAAGCTTTGAAAATTCCAGAACTTTCCTGTTTGGTCTGCTGCCTCAAAATGTAGGTTATGGAGTGACACAACCCATCCCATACAACTCAAATCAATACAAACTCAGAGCCATCGGGCTCAATTCAGAAATTACACATAAGGCATAAGATTGCATTGGCCCATCACAACATGTAATAGGAATGTTAAAAAATTACAACCCTACATACACAACCATGTTTTCATGTTTAGTTTCTGAAATATTTGAGTTTTAGAAAAAGTTCTTCCTTGTCAAAGAAGAAACTGAGTTACGACCCCATGTGTTAATATCTAAAACCAGAGTCCAGCCTAGTCCCTGATTTTTCCATTCTAGCACATTGTAATTTATTGTCACTGCAATAACTTTAACGAGTGAAGATAAAGGGGACAAAATGCATGCTGAAGCCTTATGGTCACCTTGGGTGGTTTCTGCCTCTATTAAAACACCAGTGTTTGTGCAGTCGAAGTAACCCCAAGCCCTTCTCTTTCCTCACTAGACCAGAAGGCGCCACACCTGCTGCAGAACCTAAGTGACCACAAGGTGTCCATCAGCAGCTCCACGACCTTAGACTGCCAAGCTAGCGGCGTCCCTGAGCCTCACATCGCTTGGTTCAAAAATAACCACAAAATACAGCAAGAGCCTGGTAAGAGACTCTCCCTTGCCCTCAGTCACCCCCTTCCCTCCCGGTATCCCTACCTCTCCGACATCTAGAACCTTCTGCTTAGCATGCTTGCAGACCGCATTTACTTCAGCTTCCAAGAGGAAATCGTGGAGCTGGCTGCGCGGCCTGATCCCTAGCACTCGAGGGCTCCTCACTTCTTCTCCTCCTCCTGAGCACTTTAACCAGTTCAGAGGGACAGACACAGGAAAGTCGCCCAGGAAGTGGTTCAATTCACCAGGACAGCTGGGAGAATGAGGGGTGGATTTGTTTTGGTTTGCTTTTAATTTTTAAAAATTTTATGTGTTTGAGAGTTTCATCAGCATGTATGTCCGGTGGTACCTGTGGAGGCCAGAGAGGGTGTCAGATCCACTGAACTGGAGTCACAGATACCTGTGAGCCATCACATGGGTACTAGGAATCAAACCTGGGTCCTCTGGAAGAGCAGCTAGTGCTCTTAATCACTGAGCTATTTCTCCAGCCCCATATTGCACTTTTCAACACTTAGTACATATGAAGCTCAGAGAAGTAGATTTATAGTTTTTTAAATTCATCTATATTCATTTTCATAATCTGGGAGCACTATTTTATTATACTAGTTTAACAAAAACATTTATTTTTTTTAGGTGTGTGTGTATGTGACACTGTGTGTGTGAGTGTAGGTGCCATTGGTGGCCAGAAGAGGGCATTAGATTTCCTGGAACTGAAGTTGCAGGTGGTTGTGAGCTGCCTGACATGGCTGCTGGGAACTCAACTCAGTTCTTCCTGAAGAGCAGCAAATGCTCTTAATCGCTGAGCCATCTCTGCAGTCCTAAAAGAAAGGAAGAGAAAAAGAACAACAAAACAACTTTTTAACTTTAAACTAATTGTTATGAGCTATTTTCTTTAAAAAACAAAACCGGCTAAACTCAAACCAATGAGTATGGACAATGTCTATATTCTGCCTGCTTCACGCTGTGGCTAAATAAGATTAGACTAAACGTACTCACATTTTCGGTTGGCAGTTATATTTGTACAAGGGCCTGGTTCGATCCCACATTATGAATAAAATTGTCCTTATTCACAATACCTGACAACCTTGATCACTCGTGTGACGGTGTGGAGTGCTCCCAGACTGTGAGTCTTCCACTCAGAGCAAGAGAGAATAAAGCTTCACAGTATTGATGGTGTCTCAGGAGGGCTTTGTACTCCACAGGGCAGAGTCAGCCCTGCCACACCTTGTCTAGAAGGAGCACTTCTGTTCCCCAAGCACGGCACGCTGAAGTCAGCTTGCCTCTGCTCCTAAGTACCCACCTCTTGCCAAAAGGAAGCAGCTTGTCTCTCTCTGAAGCTTTTTTCATTATGAAGGTTTCTACTTCCCTCTTACTGAGGTTGTTTAAAAAGATAATCACCTATTGTGTGTGTGTGTGTGTGTGTGTGTGTGTGTGAGAGAGAGAGAGAGAGAGAGAGAGAGAGAGAGAGAGAAGCCTATTCTATTCTCATACTGTATTGCTTTTTTTTTTTTTTTTTTTTGGTTTTTCGAGACAGGGTTTCTCTGTGGCTTTGGAGCCTGTCCTGGAACTAGCTCTTGTAGACCAGGCTGGCCTCGAACTCACAGAGATCCACCTGTCTCTGCCTCCCGAGTGCTGGGATTAAAGGCATGCGCCACCACGGCCCGGCTGTATTGCTATTTTTAAAGAACCTATTTTTAATGATGTTTGTGTGTGTAGGCATATGCATGTGACTGAGGCTGCTGAGGAGGCTAGAGGCATTGATTCCCCTGGGGCTAGAGTTCCTTCCTGTCACGAGTGTTGGGAACAGAACTCGGGTCCTCAGCAAGAGCATCCCGTGCTCTCAGCTGCTGAGCCACACCTTCACCTCCCGGTACTCCTTTGTAACCATTAGGTGATGCGCAGTTCCCTTCAGTCAGTGGACAGTCTGTTTGGGCTTCCTCCTCCAGAGTGTTAGCGTCAGTCACATACTCCCAGAGTGATGGCTGCAGGAGTGGCTTCCAGAGACTTGTCTGCTACCTTTAGTAGCTCATCTGGTCATCCAAACACACAGTTTGGGGCAGGGTCTATATCATGAAGCTATCTGAAGAGATTTTGGAATATCCTTAGGCCAATATGGAGAATAGACAACTTGGCCCAAAGAGAGTGAATAACTTACTAAAACGCCTGTTTGTGGAAGATGAATCCCTTGAGGTATTCTGTCACCATAAAAAGATGAGAGACTACGTAGATAAACACGTAGCTCATAAAGAAGACTGGTGTGACTGCCTTCCCCTATAAATTCAGAGACCATGTCACATAATAGAGGCACAGAGGAGCCCTATGCTCTAGAAGCCTGGTGAAGTGGCTTTCCCTCTGATCTCCACACTCACGTGATTGCAGGCCGTGAAGATTCCATGATGTACTGAGAGAAAATGTTGACTGGCAGGCAGTGTGAGAAACTTGAGTCTGATTTAAATTCAGTTGTCAGGCCCTAAATTTGAGTTAAAAATTCAAATATGGTGGCTCGTGCCTGTGATTCCAACTCTGGGGAGGTGGAGGCAGGCACTTCAAGGCATTGAGGGTTCAAAGTCTCAAACAAAAAACAAAATCCAACCAATTCCGAAAACCCATGGCTGTTATGAGGCTGGAGGGGGAAAAAAAACCAGCGCACACAACACAACACACACACATACACACACAGTCACACACGCACGCACAGCAAAAGGGAGCATAAGTGCCAGGTGAGTCCACCACAGAGACCAGGGTTTGAGGCCCCAGCACTGTGCTCATCTTCCTGCCTTTTGGGGTCCTGTTTACTTCTGAAACTGGAATAATGCTGACCGCACAGGACACGGCAAGGTTTTGACTGTGTTGCTCAGTCAAGCTGCCCATGGTCACAGCTTAGTGAGCGTCACCGCCGTCTGACTCTCCTCGTTATGCAGAAATTGGCCAATGAGTCGGAATCCGCTAGAGAACATCAAGACCGAGGAAAGCGTCCCCAGCGTCAGCTACCCCCAAAGACATTTCTAAATGAGTCTTCTCTAAACTCTTAGCTAGGTCCGTAATAAACACCGCTGTCAGCATTTGTTAAATTTCACTATGCTAAGCCCATCTTCTCTCTTTACTTACTGTTTAAAGCAACCATATAGCTGGGCCACTGAGATGGCACTGTGGGTATTGTATTGGGCACAAAGCCTGTTAACCTGAGGTTTTGAACCCCAGACTCCATGTGGTGGAAGAGAGGACTGAGGTCCACAAGTAGCTAACTCCCACTGTAACTTCCTGGGAAGGACGTTCTGAACAGTAGTCACACTCCCACAAAGTTCCAAATGCGACCTGAGGTGCAGCAGTCAGGACCCACATACTCCATCTCCTTGGCGCTCGTGCTCAACAGCACACACAGGTAACATCAAACACGCCGACTCTGTGGAGCTCTTTCCGTTACAAACCTGTGAATAAGGACCATTGGTAACCACAGTAGCCAGCCCTGACTTGCCAGGGCTCCATGGAGTGGAAACCCCCTTCACATGTTAACGCGGTGAGGCTGGACTATGTTTGAAAACCTGAGCATACAACCCAAGCAGGACTCATCTTTCACAGAAAGCCTAGCTGCTCAAAAAGGGCTCAGAGAATCGTAGGGGTGCTGGATCCCTAAAGGGATCCGGGCTACTATCATTGCTACTCGTGAACTGGTAACTCTTCAACATTCCAAAGAAAATAGGAGAGAGGAAGCTGGGCACGCATGCGAGCTCATGCCCCAGTGACCATCAAATGCCTGTTGAAAGAGCTGAGGGAACTTCTGCTCCCTCTTCATTTCCTCCCTTTCAGTGAGACACAGCCGTTCCTGCAGAGGAAAGCAAAGGCAAGAAAGCTGGGAAGTAACTTCTTGGGCCAAAGGGCAGCAGGCAGGAACAAAAGGAAATCTGGAGTGTGCGGGCCGGGACAGCATTCACACCAGCGTGGGGGCCACCTCTGCCACAGCAATGAACAAGAGGAAAAAGGCCCCGACAACCCACACCACTCTCCCGCCTCCCCGCTTGATCCATGGGCATCGCCACTCACTGACCACCTCTCTCCTGGAGCTCACCTTCCACACCCTGCCTGCCTCACATACTCCCTGGGTTGCTTCGGTTCCCCCGCCTGGCAAACTCACTGTCCGCCTGGAATCCTTGTCACCAGGGTGTTCTGCTGTCTTACGGCTAGGAGACAGCTTTTCTTCACTGGTTCCATTCACGCTCATTCTCTGCCTCATTTCTCTGGCTTCTTGTGTTTTTCAAACCTTTGAAGATGTGTACAAGATCTTCCCGCAGTAATTGTGAATTTTTGATCATTTGGTCAGGCAGCAAGAACCGTGTTAAGCTCCCTGAATGTTCATAACTGTTACCTGAGGTGGACACTAGTGTGAGCCGGTGCGCAGGTGGACTGTGCTTCGCAAACACCATTGCCGTGGGCACTTCGCTCGTGTTAATTTGTCTGGCTGGTTCTTTATGGCAGTTCGGAGAGGCTCACTAAGTCATTCTGCCAATTTTATAGGTTCAAGCAGGAAGAAGTAGGGAGAGGGGAGAAGCAACTGGCTCAGGTCGTGGCATCTGAGCAGCTAGGCTTGTCTCTAGTGTGTCTAATCTCTCGCAAGACAACAGACAGACCAGTTCTAAACAGCCAGGTTGACATCCAAAACCATCTAACAGCAATGACAACCTCTGTATTCCTCATGTAAAAGCTTCCATGGACTTGTGTTTAAAACATGGTTAGGAAACATTTTAAAGTATATTAAAATAGATAGGGCATTTTTAAAAGCTGGGTATGCCATCTATGAAGACAGAAATTATCTTGAAGCCAAATCTTGTTATCTTTAAGGGGTTTTCTTTATTCATTTGTTTTCTATTTTGTTTTATTGAGACAGGGTCTTACCATGCAGCTCATAGTGGACCTGGAACTTGCCGTATAAATCAGGCTGGCCTTGAGCTAACAGGGGCAGGTAGCTGCCTTTGCCTTCTCTATGCTGGGATTAAAGGCAAGCCCCACCATGCCCAACTAATTTCAAGTTTTCAAGAGGTCGAAATTAATGCTGCATCAGTTCAAACCTCACTCGTTTACTTAAGAAGCTGCTCCTTTCTATCTGGCACTGTGCTAGGCTGTGCAGACATGACACGCACAGATCTGTCTTCCCCCTGCCCCTCAGAATTGATGATCAAACTTGGGGTCTTGTGCTCGGGAGACAAGAGCACACTGCTGAGCTAAATCTTTAGCCTCTGACCTCTGGATAGTTAAGTTAAATGAAATTAAATAAAAAATAAATAAAGCTACTAGCAACATTTTTAAATTTTAAGCATTAATATAACCAAAAGGTCAAGTAATTAACCTGTCCAAGTGTCCTGATGAGATGCGGCTTTTTCAAGCAGTACCTTGTCTGACTTGCTCACTGTCCACGTCAGCTGGCCTCAAGGTGGCGTAAGATAAGTTAGTAAAATGAGGCCAGGTGAAAAGGCCAGGACTTCATCGCAGGGCTCTGATCTGTATAACGGGGAGCTGAGAAAGGGTCGGCTAAGGTGGCTAAACAAATTGCCGCAAAGACTGGTGCTAGGGCACATTTGGGCGGCTGCAGATGGCAAGGAGACCCCGCGCACCGAGAAAGCAGAAGGGTATGCCTTGACAGTGTTCACCGTGAAGACGTGTCTGACATTTGAGGCAACAGATATGTTTAACTTGATTTCAAAATCCCACAATTCCCATCGATATCAAAAATCGCACATCCCCATTAGCACCTCCACATTCTGTGTTTTATCTCTTGGTTAAAAGTAGATTTAATTTTTATAATCTTGACTACATTAAAAACTAAGAAAAATCCATTTTCTGCATGAACTTCACTGCTTTAGGACTCTGTAGGCAAGAGGCTCCAATGGTTAAGTGTTGGGCAACTATAAAGAAGAAATGAGGGGAACCTTGAAAGAGGTGAGAAAGGGGCAGCGTGTCCAAACCAGAGCTCAGCAGAGAGCAGCTGGGAGGACCAGGACGGGGCGACAGTGCTGGCAGACATGGAAGATGCATTTCCTCTGAAGGGTTGAGGGGACACAAAGCCAGGTTTAAAGCCTATGTAACAGAGGCTCTGCCATAAGATGACCAGACCCTAGAGCTCCATCAACATCGAACGTTCGTGAGAGATGGATTACCTCTGACAAAGGCCTCTGGGAGCACGCCTTGGTCCCCAGAGTTAGATAGACAGTGCCGCTCCTGCAGAATATTTCTTCTTTGAATATAAGGGCTTCTTTGAGCCCTTAGAAAGTGTGACAATCTGCAGCCAGATTGAAACAGTGTTGCCGAGTCACTTTGAAGAAACCGGCTCGGAGTGTCTTTCTCCCTCTCCAGGCCACCTGCCCAAGGGCCTGGCAACTCACATTTAATACATTCCTCCAGCTCCATCCATTTCCTTCTCAGATGCTCCACCAGGGTCTGAATGTGTTTCCCCGACAGTGATTTGGCTAAGTAGGTGCCCCACAGGGGGTGGTGGAGCTGGCAAAATAGCTCATGGCAGCACTGTGGGAGCGAGGCTGTTTGCAAAGCTGATGTGGTGATGGGCTGGTCCAACTTAGAATCTCAAAAGGCCCAGAGGAAAGGGTCTCTGAGCAGCCACAGCACACTAGGAAAGCTCCTTCCTCTCCTGAAGAACTCTCAGAGAGCAGGAGGCAGTGCTGACCTGAGAGTTCTCTGCAAAGCCTCCTAGAGCAGTCATCAGCCAAACAACACTGAGAGAAAATGTCCATGCAGGTCCAACCCACTTAGAGTCCTTGCCCGTTAAAGCAGTCAGATTTTATCCAGAGCATTCTGTGTCTCTAGCAGACTGAAGCTGGAGCAGCAGAGAAGCACCAGAAGGCAGGGATTAATCTCTCTTCTTCAGCTGAACCTCGGCTACTCGCTGAGTGACCTATCCTGACACCGCTGCTTCACGACCCCAAAGATCAGCACCAGTGGGCAACATGATGACAGATCAGAGTCATCTGTGGTTGTGAAGGGATTGGGTAGATGGAGCAAAAGCCTTGGGGAGAAGCAGGGAGAGGTGAGAGAGAATGCTGCAGGGGAGGGCAGGGAGAGTAAAGCCACCTGCTTTGCCTGCGCTCCTAGAATCAGCCAACTTTCTCCGGAAGAGGAATGGCAGCCAGATACATATAGTGTGAATTTTTATCAGTCTCAGAGGAGGCAATTCAGGGGCAACAGATACACTCACAATATTGTTCAGTCATGCTGCCATCTTCTTCCTGAACCACGAGTGGAAACCAGAGACAGGAGAGAGAGAGAGGTGTGTGTGTGTGTGTGTGTGTGTGTGTGTGTGTGTGTGTGTGTGTGTGTGTGTGGCACTGTGCCTTGATCCCAGGGCTTCACCCCACTTAGCTGCTTCTTCGACTCTCGAGGCCTGTCCTTGGCTATTATGGATCAAAACTCTCTTTGGAGTCCTTCTGTGACTCTCTCACACACAGACTCATGCTCTGAACATGGCAGGGTGGGCAGCGCTGTTCTGAAGAATAACCAGGGTTTGAGAGATTCACAGTAGAGAGAGAAATGCAAGCAAGAACAAAGAAAGAGACGAGAATAAATAAGATCTATGGTCGTGGGGTGTGGATGTGCACTCTCCTAGCAGCAATGAACTCTGTTCAAAGACACCAAGAGGGCACTCAGCGGGAGCGGGAGGGCTCCAACCCTGGTCTATGGGATCCTTATACTGAGGACAGTGCTCGGAGAGAGGAGGAAGCAGCTCCTGTGCTGCTTTAAGTGCACCAATGCCATTGGGTGTGGTTTTCTATTCCACACGTCCAGAATTTTCCAGAAATCCTCCTCCTCCCAAATCCAAGCTTAAGAGAGTTTAACCAAGACCTAACTTGGCTCATACCCATAGTCATGCCCCTGGAATCACCACTCTGCCCAGTTAAGGCCAGAAGCAAACAAAGATGCTCTCAGATAACCTGCTGGGTGAACACTGTTTTCAGGGCTCAGTCGTGCTAAAACAGTTAAATCAAACAACTTGGTGCCCTCCATCCCATCAAATCATGAGCTCGTTTCATTCAGCTGGGTCAGCTCATCATTCACCTGGCCTTCACCAACGAGCAAACCAAACGCAGAAAATGCTGTCCGTACCAGGACTTCTTACATTTTCTCTTACACAGTCATACGTACGTGAGTATAAGCAAGACACAGACAGACCAAGCATTTACTGAAAATAAATCATAAGGAAATCCATTTTAAAACAGGTGTTTGGTTTGCATAGCATCTTAGCATTCATTAAAGAAAAAATGAGATAGGAAAGAATTTAGGATTTACTTGAAGAATTAAGTCTTGGCTGAACTTTTGCTTCCACAGGAAACAAGGCATCTTCAGTGTTTCTCAAAGCTGATCGATTCTTTGACTTTATAACAACCACGCTGCGACCACTTTGCATAATTTTGTAATGTAAAACGGCAAAAGTATATTTAAAGCCACTTCAGAAACTTCTATCCTAATCCCAAGCCAAAATTCACTGATTTTTTTTTCCTTTAAGAAACTTGGGCCAGAAAAAAAAAAAAGAAAGAAAGAAAAAGAAAAAAAGAAAGAAACTTGGGCCAGGCAGTGATGGAACACGCCTTTAATCCCAGCACTCGGGAGGCAGAGGCAGGTGGATCTCTGTGAGTTCGTGGTCAGCCTGGTCTACAGAGTTCCAGGGCAACCAGGGCTGTTACGCCAAGAAAACCTGTCCTGAAAAAACAAACAAATAAATAAATAGTTAAAAAAATTGGATCAGCAACTCTAACAGCGATTTTGAAACTCAAGATTCTAATTAATATGATTCAAAGCTTGGTGGCAGGATGTTTGACCATGCTGGGGAAAAAAAAAATCTTCTGGAAAACTAATGTATATTAGTGGCTAAATTGCCATCTTATTATTTTTTTTTGCACTTTTCACCCTTTTTGTTTAATTTGGCTTTTTGTTTGTTTCTTTTTTGAGACAAAGTCTCGCTATGTAGCTCTGGCTGGCCTGGAATGCTGGGCTCAAACTCACAAAGATCCATCTACCTCAACTTCCCAAGTGCTGGAATTAAAGGTGGCCTATACCACGTCCAGCTCCACTTTTCACATTTTGTATGACATGTATATTTGGTTGGTTTTTTTTTTTAACATACTAAATGGAATTTAGTCTCAGTTCGTTCAACCAGTATCCCCTGAGAACTACTCATAGGCACAAGCTAGATGTACAACACTGAATCCACACCTTAGTACAAAGAAAACTTGCAGGCAGTAAATGTAACAAACAAAACACATTGTATAAAGTCAGAAAATTGCCACGAAGAAGGAGAAACAAAAGAAGGCAGGCGTCAGTGCACGCCTTTAATCCCAGTGCTCGGGAAGCAGAAGCAGAAGGATTTCTGTGAGTTCAAGGCCAGTCCCGTCTATATAGTGAGTTCCAGAACAGCCAGGGCTACACAGAAAAACCCTGTCCCAGAAAATAAACAACCAACAACTGGAGAAAAGAAAGAACAAAGAAAAGCCAAGTCAAACAATGGATTATTAGTAAGTGCCCGGTAGTGGCATTATAAGGGAAGGTTAGTGCCTGGGCTGAAATCGCAGGGTGCAGTGTATTATTTGAGGGGATTTATAGGATCTAGCCTTGTCAATATACACCGTCCTCTCTCCTTTTCAGCAGCCATGTATTGTAGTATGATATCCACTCCCATAATTCATTTTTTAAACTCTAGCCTCTATACAGCACAACATTTTTTCCCTGTATTAAAACAGAAACTAGAAAAACCACTGTATGCAGACAACTATGTCTTGTGGCAGAAATGAATCCAACCTTCCAGGCAGGCTATGGCAAATGTGAACACGCCATAAGCATTTATTGGTCAGGAGTGTCCACACGTATTTATAACATACAGATATGTATTCAGCTCCCAACACCAACACCCAGGTGGGTTGGCTCACAACTGCCTGTAACTCCAGCTCCAGGGGATCTGGTGCCCTCTAATGGCCTCCAGGGCATCTACACTCAAATGAACACACACACACACACAGACAGAATTAAACAATAAAAAATAAATCTTAAAATAAAGATATAGAGCAAGTTTAGCTAAATCTGATGGCATGACCTCAATGTCAGAAGTCAAGATGGTCATGTGACAAGAAAGGAGCCACTGTTCAGATTGGCAAGCTAGTTAGGAAAGCAGGTTCATCTGTGTGGGAGGAGCAGGAAGTGCAAACACAGTGTGCATTTATTAAACAAATATGTGAATCAAAAACTCTTCAGGTTTAGTGAGTTGTGTTCAAATGCTATACTCTTGGTGAGACAATATGGTTCTCATACACGTAACATTGCTGTTGTCCAACACCTCAAGGCATTAGTGGAAAATAAGTAATTTAACGAAGTCCCTTGGAAATACCAAATGCTAAAATATCTAGACACGTTTAGACACAGGTGGACTTCCCCACTGGATAACTGCCGACCAGTTGATCACAGACTGATCAGACACCTCTATCATCATCCAACTTAGCAACTCCTTGGGGTCTTACACTGAGTCTCATCTTCATACCCTTCTGGGCTCATAACAGATTCCCAGGAACAGAACCTAGAGTGAAGCTTCAGTTGTCTCTGTGGGGCTACCAACACCTACACAGTCCCCTGAATTATTTCTATGCTTCAGGAACCTGGGCATGTTTGAACCTTAGGACGATAAAGTTAAGCGAAGAGAGCTGAGCATGCGTGTATGTGAACTACCTCATACAGAGTGGCGCTAATGGCAACCTTAACTGAAGACTCGCTAAGACTGCAAAATCGTCCCACCTCTGCCCTGCACTCCATTGTCCAGGGTCTTCAAGCATTTTGTCATTTTACAGTCACTGGAGGCCAGCCGGCTATTTGGCACACTGCTAGATGCTGGGGACTCAGGAAGGCTAAGGCAGGGTTACTGTTCTCCATATTGGAGTGGGCGAGTAAGAAAGTCCTCAATCTGACTGCAGAACAATACACGACACAGTAGGGCAGGCATGGAGTGACGGCAGTAACAGAGCAGGGGTCCAAGAGCAGTGGAAGACATCTTTCGAGACAAGGTCTCTGTGCAAAAGCCCTGTCCTGGAGCTAGCTCTGTAGGCCATGCTGGCCTCGAACTGACATAGACAAATGGGCCCCTGAAAGAGTAGAAAGCCTAGAAACAGAAACACGACTATATAGAAACTTGCCATCTCAGAACTGGCACTATAATTCAGCAGGAAAAGAACATTTTCCTCAATAATTGACATTAAGCTGAGTGAGGTGCCACACACCTCTAATCCCAGCACTCGGAAGACAGAGGCAGGTTGATTTCTTTGAGTCTGAGGCCAACCTGGTCTACAAA